>SNQJ01S0182064.1:6695-19185 GCA_010110895.2 Picea sitchensis | reverse complement strand
AACTAGGCTGACGTCACAGTTGGTTATTCCATCTTGACGCAACAAATTTTGATAATATGCAATTGGATGATGGTTGAAAGCATTTATTGAGTAAATGATTGATCAGATACATTGTTAGCCACATCATCTTAATAGTTATTCATGAATTGATACTTTTCCATTGCTATATTGATAAAACGTTGATCTCATTAATATCTGTTGTTTCACAGTGCTTATATATTAATGTCAGATAGTTACATGAAGTACTAATCCACTGAATTATAGCCTGCATATATTCTTCGCTATTGTCTTGTTCCGGGCAGGTGTTCTCATTTGGGCATACACTTCATTTATTGGCTGATTAGCTGGACTTTCTGACCTTGGTGGTAACTTGTGAGGGGGAACTTTTGCCTTGACCTTTATACTTCAGCCTCTTCAAAACCCCAGGTTACCGGGGACGTCTCCCCTGGGTTAACCTCCCTAAATAGAAAGAACCTCCCCATTGAGGTGACATTGGGTAGGGAAGGTTCCCATTACGCTAGTTTGGCCTCTATCCTTTACCCTTTTGACCTAGCTACAAATTGTGCGATAACACATGCGAAAGAAAGGACAACACAACTCACTGATATATATAATGAGGAAAAAGCATGAAATATAATAATAAGTTGGAAGCAGATATAATAATCATCAGTTAGATCTCATGGATCGTCATTGCAAAACAAATCAACTAACAAGAAATACCCTTGATCGAAAGAATGAAGGCTGATCTGTGCATGCACGGATAGATCAACAAAAAGCAGTTTGGGAGCTCACAGTAACTGCTGCAGAATCTGGAAAACTCGCCCTGATGGCGATACCCGTCGGAATGGGCTAGAAACTATGTCAAAAGAAGCGCCTTGGCCTCTAGGTTGATCCTGGTGACTGTCGGACATAAGATCCGACCTCTAAAGCTCTGGATGTCACGCTCTAGGGGTTTGCGCACCTCCTAGGCTGTGGGAGTGCGCCCTAGTGATCCCTCTGGCGGAATCTGACGATGTATGACTCGAAACGATCATCCTGGCCTCCTATGTAATGGGTTGGAAGGGTTTCCTCAGATCTGCTTCGGAATACCCCCTGGAACCCCAAATGTACTTCCTCAAGAGCTGCGTCCTAAATGACTGTTTGCTACCTTTTGGGAGATTCCACCGTCGGAAACTGACGACAGGTGGCTCAATAGGTGCACCTTGGCCAGCTCTCTAATGGATCGGAAGGAATCGACAAAATATTGAACTGTGTCAAGCGGCCACACAAACCCTCTCTCTAACCCTTGCGCCCTCACTGGCTGAGATGCACAATCACTAAATTGGATACCTGAAATGCACGGTGAATGTAATGTTCCAGAGCCAAATTTTTTGCTCGGAACACTAATTGTTTACTGTTTTCTATGTTTGTTTATGTATCTGCAGGTTCACTCATGAAGATGCACATTATGGATTTACTTAATGTTGATTGAGCAATAGATCTGAAGCATAAAATCATAAACATGACAAGATATACAAAGAACACCAGTAGAGAACCAATAATGTCAGATCTGACCTTTATTTAGATAGTAGGGAGATCTCGTGTACAAGAGATCTGTAGATCTGAAAGAAAACCCCAATAATATCAAAATGGGTTGCCAGCCGATACAATAATAAGAAATATAAAGATAAGTGCCTCCCAAAAGGCTGTCTGAGAAGAGATCCAAGCCTCCAAAGGCTACCAACAAGCAAGATAAGACTGAAGATAAGAGGACCCCATCAATACTCTGCAAAACCCCTCCAACTGGCTGAGTTGCACCCTGCTCTGGATGCTGATAAACCCTCAAGTTTTGGCCCTCCCTTTTCTGAGCTCCAAATTCCTCCACACTCTCCCGGAATGTAGATCGGGCTAATAGAATCCACAGGGCCAAGTCTCAAGCTGAACTGAGAAGTTATGCTCCTCCAACTGAGCAAACCCTCAACTGGTTTGCGCCCTCCTAGTTTGACTAAGTCAAGGAGAATTCGTTCTCCCTTCTAGTATCCTCCAAATACCACCAAAATATCCCAGATTGTAGATCGGGCCAATGCTAACAAGATGATGAAGCTCAAATCAATCTACGAAGATCTGAGCCGATAAGCACTGATAACCTCTTTCTGCAATGCGCCCCTCTCTCCTCCAATTCGTGCCAAGCTCCAAGAAATAAACTGTAAGGATAATCTCCTTCGGAATAGACCAAGAATGATGCTAGGAACCCTACGAAGAAGACCCAGGTACTCCTTTTCCAAAAAGACTTCTTCCTCCAGATCGAATCAATCTCCTCAAGATGGTGCGCCCCCCTAGCTGGAAACCCYCTAGGTTGCACACTAGCCTGGAATCTATCTGCAGAACAAACCCTGCAACACTGTAGAATGGTGTGGGAGGATTATTTCACCTCCAGGACCAAGCCTGGATCAAGAAAGGTGGGATCTTTCACCACCGAGTTGATCTCTAGGGTTTTAGACTCAAAACCCTCAAAACTGCTTGTGCTCAAGAGATCCAATGCAAAATAAGATAATAATCCAGAATGCCTTAGGAGTGCACCCTGCCCTTTCCTTTATAGCTCTAGTCTATTCATCTGTTGAGTTAGTTAACCCCTAGGGTTAACTCTTAACTTTAACTCACCTTTTCTTTTCTTTCATTGAGTTATCCTTTTCCACACGAAGTCAACTTAATAATAGAATGCTATGTTTTTTGGTTGACTTTGTCCCCAATATGCCTGAGACTATAGTCTAGTGGGGATAGCTAGACTACTGAGTCTCTCCAGACCTCTTCATCAAGAGGTGGGGGACATTACAGTCTCCCCTGCTAGAAATTGCTTGCCCACAAGCATTTCTGGACCTGTCTCCTGGATCAATTGTTCCCCTTCCCACGTGGCATCGTCCATGGGTAGGTTCTTCTACTTAACCAGATACTCTTTGATGCTTCTTTTTCTCAACTTCCTCCTCTTGACTTCAAGTATCTCCTCTGGTATCAGTACCAACTGTCCTTCATCCATAGGTGGCAGTTCCTCGATAAGAGTGATATGCTTGCCGATGGCCCTCTTCAAACACGAAACATGAAAGACATTGTGTATTTTGTTGCCCTTGGGTAGATCCAACTCATATGACATGACCCCTACCCTCCTGTTGACTCTGTATGGACAGAAGAAAGGAGGTTGGAGCTTCTCTGCGCCACTTCTCTTAATGGATGCCTGCATGTATGGTTGAAGCCTCAAATAAACAAAGTCACCGACCTCAAAGGTGTGCTCAATCCTGTGTTTTTCTGCCTGTACCTTCTGTTGATTCTGTGCCCTTTGTAGGTGGTCCTTCAATTCTCTGAGTATGTCCTGACTCTGCTGAATCCAGTCCTGAACCATGGGAGCCCTGCTGTCACCAAAGGCAATCTCTACAAGTGAGAGAGGATCATAGCTGTATAAGGCCCTAAATGGTGGCATACCAATGGACATATGGTGAGTGGTGTTGTAACAGTATTCCCCTAAGTGAAGCCATTTAACCCATGCTTTCTGCCGCCCTGCCACATAATTCTTGAGGTAGCCTTCAACCCATTTGTTGACTATCTCTGTCTGGCCATCCGTCTGAGGGTGATAATTGGTACCAGGTGTTAGGGCCGTACCTACTAACCTGAAGAGCTCCTGCCAGAATGTTCTCATGAACCTGCTATCCCTGTCACTCACTATGGTTTTGGGCAACCCATGCAATCTGAAAACTTCCTTGAAGAATAGGTCTGCAACCTGTGCTGCAATGGAATCTATGGCAATGGAAAACAAATGTGCAAACTTCGCAACCTGTCCACTACCACAAAAATGCAGCCTTTTCCACGAGCCTTGGGCAATCCTGTGATGAAATCGATAGATATGCTTTCCCGTTTGTGCTCCGGAATGGGAAGTGGCTGTAGTAGTCCTGCTGGATGAGTGTGTTCATCTTTGTTGGCCTGGCAAGTGCGACACTCCTTGATGTGGCTCATCACATCTTCTTTCAACCTCTTCCAAGCAAACCTCTCCCGGACATGTTTTTATGTCTTGATGAATCCTTGATGCCCTGCTACTGGTGAATCATGGCATGCTTGTAACACCTTGGCCTTAAAGGCTGATTCGAGAACCAAGAAAATTCGTCCCTTGTAGTAAATGATATCATCCATGATTATGAAATTGTAATCCTGTACCTGTCCATCCATCACTTCGTAAGCAAATTTGTTCTTTGAATATTCCACCAAGAGGTGGGCCTTCCAATCCACTAAGATATCGGTCATGGCATAAACTGATGGTCTTCTAGATAAGGCATCTGCTGCCTTTCATTCAAGTCCTTCTGATCTAGGAAGTACTTGAGGCTGTTGTGATCTGTCCTCACAACGAATTTTGCCCCAACTAAATACTGCCTGAACTTAGTCGATGCATGCATGATGGCTAGCATTTCTTTGTCATAGATGGTGTAGAGGAGGTCATAACCTCTCAATTTTCGGCTTTCATAGACAATAGGTCGCCTATTCTGCATAAGTACTGCTCCAATGCCTTCCCTTAAGTCATCACACTCTACTGTGAAGGGTTGTGCGAAATCTGGTAGGGCCAATACTGGACATGTACTCATCACTTTCTTCATTTTTTTGAAAGGTGGACTGTGCTTTTGGGCTCCACTTGAATTCCCCCTTCTTGGTCAAATCGGTCAAATGTGCGCAAATTTGAGAAAAACCTTTGACAAATCTCCTGTCATAGCAACAGATGCCAAAAAATCGCTTCAACTCTGTGAGTGTCCTAGGTGTGGGCCAGTCAAGTATAGCTTGTATTTTTTCTTGGTGTACCTGTACCCCCTTCACTCTAATGATGTGTCTTAGATAAAGGACCTCTGTCATCCCAAATTCACATTTGGATTCCTTAGCATATAAAGATTGCTCCTCCATGATAGCCAAAATTTGTTCCACATGCTGAAGGTGCTCCTCCCAAGTTTTGCTATAGATCAATAAATCATTAAAGAAGACTAATAAGAACTTCCTTAGTTGCTTGTTGAACAAATGATTCATGCATGATTGGAAGGTGACTGGTGCATTAGTCAGCCCAAAAGGCATGACCAAAAACTCATAGTGTCCATAGTGACACCAGAAAGCAGTCTTCGAGATATCTTGCTCCCTCATTTTTATCTGATGATAGCCGGAGTGCAAGTCAATCTTTGTGAAATATACTGCCCCATGGAGCTCATCCAATAGCTCATCAATCCGTGGGATAGGGTATCTATTTTTGATTGTCTTCTTGTTTAGAGCCCTGTAGTCAATGCACATGCGCATTGTCCCATCTTTCTTTTTCACCAGCACCACTGAAGATGCAAAGGGACTGGAACTTGGCCTGATGTGGCCCATATCCAATAACTCCTTAATTGCATTTTCAATTTCGTCCTTATATTTCTTGGGGTGCTTGTAGGGAGTGGTGATGACAAGTTTCACACCCTCCTCCAAGTCTATGATGTGCTCAAACCCCCTATCTGGCGGTGCCCATGGTGGTATAGGCTCAAAGACCTTACTATGCCTATCCATGATTTTCTTGATCTCGGGTGAGTAGTGTGTTTCTCCCTTCTTGTCTACCCTGACTGATATTTTACATTTTGCTGCATAAACGATGTCTTCCCTCCTAAAGATGGCCTCCATGCGTTTTGCTGTCACCACCCTCGGTGTGTTGCCTGTCATACCCCTGAGAACCACCTTTTTCCCTGTTTCTTTTGTGAAAGATGTTATCGCGCAATTTGTACTTTGATAGAAGGGAAAAGGGAAATGAAGACAAATTGACGTAACAGAAGACTATCCTATCACTGTCACCTCAACAAGATGTCTTTTTCTATTTAGGGTGGTAGGCCCAGGGGAGACGTCCCCGGTGACCTGGGGCTTTGAGAAGGCAAAGGATAAAAGGCCAAGTAAAAGTTTCCCTCTCACAAGTCACCACCGATCAGAAAGTCCAGCTAAACAACCAATAAAGAAATGATAAACCAGAAGTGTACCTGCCCGGAACAAAGCAACATGAAAACTATAGATTTGCAAGAGTACTTGCTGGTTAGTACTTCATATAATCAGAGACTTTCCCAATAAAAGCAATTGACTAATATATTGATGAAGCAAACAAAGATGTGTAGCAGTGATAATCATAAGACAATACTTCACAATAAATGCTTTATAATAGCGTTTGAATAAGCAAGAATGATTAATCATCAATATCATAACACCAACATTTATCAAAAGCAAATGAGGCTATGCATTAGTCAATCTTTTCAATTGCTTAAAGAAGCTTTAAATGCTGCAAAGTATGACTATAAATCAGATGAATAATAGCAGCAATAAGGTTAGCAGGTCAATCTAAACTAGGGTTAGAAGGTGTTAGTTGTTCAAAGATTTGGATGTTTGAAAGTTGTGATCAAAACACTCAAGAAAAAGGTCTTAGACTAGTGCATTCATAGGGAAAATGGAGTCAAATAAGTGGCTGCAAGTATTGAAGGTGCAAGATGATATTGATAGAGCCAAAGACAAGAGGAATTAGTGGATGAAGTGTCGGTAGACCGAGGCTTCAACCACCAAACGCTAGGGGAAAACGGCTACTAAGGTGTAGGTAACCCTAGGCCTTAGTAGGTTTCCCTCCTTCTTTAACTCAACGATGTGGCAAAAATGACGAGGATGAAGGAAAAGTACTAGGGTGTTGCAATGGCAAGGCCCTAGTAATGACTTCAACAAAGAAAATGGTTCCTTGGCATAATCTAATAGGTAGATAGCAATTAAAACAAGGACAATAACATGTGCTTGATCCCTAGGGTTTAATCCAGCAATATCATTAACAAAATGCAAAGTAAAACACCATAACCATTCAAGTAAGAGAAGAATTGCAGAAATTTACTCACATTCACCAAGTATCATGAATGCAAAACCCTAGTTGTAGACTTTCCACTAAGAAAATTGCCAATTACACCAAAAATAGCCCTCCTTCAACAAGTGCGCACTAGAATTTCAGCCAAAAACCCTAAGAAGGGTGCAAATTTCAGACCTCACACATGTGTGAGTGAAAGATCATGAGAAAATGAGAGTTTTAGCTCTCTACTTATATCATACAAATGACCTTTAATTTTATTTTAGGTCACAAAAGGCTGACATGGCCAAATTTACATCAAATACTGTTTTACATTAAATGTCATAAATAAAACTCTAAATCAAGCATAAATGATGACGCCATGCCCTTTTAGGGTGACGTTAGGCCCCTTTGGGCAACGTTGGCTTCCTGGAGCAAAATGTTAGGCCTTCTTGGGCCTCAGGAACCTACCACACGTGCCACTTGGCACATAACTGCCTCCCAAAACCTCCACAAGCACTGGATGACGTCATGGGTGTCATGGGTGACTTCATGTGCCTTCTAAGGCCTACGTCCTGGTGGAAAAGGCACAACCCCCCTAGGTACGAGTCTGCCAAGCTGCCTTTGGTGGAACATCCTCCTCTTCTCCAGTGCAAACCCTTTGATCTGTCTCTGCCCCCTGCTGGGGTCTCAACATCCATCTGGTGGGCTTTTAGCCCCATGGAGGTTCGAACTAATCATCTCCCCATGTGTACCTATCCATAAGGGTACCTGTCCATCGGGTATGATCCTGAAACATTAACAGATACGCCCTCCATGGGCTCATAAGTCACAGGGATCATAGCAATGTCAATCACATCTAACCATCAAGTTTATTAAACATGTGCATAAAACTCCTTTTACCGAGACAAGTGCTCAAAGACATTATACTAATCTACAAGCCAAGTTTGGAGGAAACGCTAGGACTTCCTATTGGGCTAATGCTCACTAGATGTGGGATGTTTCCAAGAGAGATCAAATCTAAGCCATGTGAGTGGATGAAGTGGCTAAGGGATGTCTGAGCAAGGGGTGCAGTGATAGCAGGGAAATATATGGCTTACCTGTGGGTGCCTCTTTAGAGGGTGAGCTGCACCTGTCATGGATGCAAATGTTTCCAAGCCCATTCATGCCTTTTGTCTTTATTTTATTGCTTTTTCTTCAAGAAGTTAGTTAGGGGACATTGCCCTGGCGTGGTGACCAGTGGTGGCAATGTTACCCACAAGCATTTCACAGAGATGAGAAGGTTGGCTCGCGATGAGACCCCCTTTCTCTTGGCTATGCCATCAAGAGCCACTACCCTGGCATGGTGACCAGCTGCTGGTAGTGTCATACCGCTACATGCCCATGGACCTAATAGGCTGGCTCGTGATGAGACCCCCTATCCTCCAACTAGGTCTTGTTTTATTATTTTTATGGGTCCCTCTGTTTCTTACTGAGAAGCTTTTTATTGCTTTCTCGGGGATCCTTGGGCGAAGCATCTCAAGGTTTCATTCTTTGTCTTCTATCTTTTGCCAGCTACTTTTACCCTCTGGGCCTTTAGCCCTTTCTTCCCACAAGGTAAGGTACAACCCTTAAATATTTGGCCAACCCAATGCCCGGACCAGTGTAATGGGATGGATGAGCGGGAGAAAGATGGAAAGTGGTAAGTATGGTGGGAGCGGACGATGGCTTCTCATGAATCCCCCCAGTGGAAACTTAAACCCTATGGGTACCAGCTTACTAGGGCATCCTGTGATTTCCCCCATATATGGTCAAGTGGAGGGGTATAAGATCCAAGCACCTGTTAGAAGTAAAAAGAATTGAATGCACATATTCAAAGGTTTTGAGGATCAGAGTGACACATACCATGATACCTGGACTCATTACCTCATGGAGCAAGATCCATTTCTGCTACAGGACCAGGCCAAGGTGACGGATGCTGCTGCTGCTGACAAAGTGGAGGTGTTGAAGAATGAAAAGATGGGCCCTCCAGGGCCATGCTCAAGTCGATCTGGCTCTCGGTACTCCATGTCTAGGACCTGTGGTCCTCGAGACATAATCTCCTTAGTTATCCCTAAACTGGGGGATAACAAAAGACATTTCCATGGTTTTGTAATTTGTGGTGATTGGCCCCAATGTACTAAGCCACTGTACTCCAAGGATGATGTTGGTGTCTGGAAGGTCCATAACATAGAAATCCTGTGTCAAATCATACCTGCACAAAGTAAGTTTCATTCCCAGAATGTACCTGTCATAGGGCATGGTGCGCCCCCTTGCTACCTTCACACGAAATCCCTCAAGCTCAACTGTCGGTATATGTCTTCTTTGTAGTAGGTCTGAGTCAATGAAGTTGTGTGAGGCACCTCCATCAATGAGAATTGAGACCTTTTGCCCTTGTAGCACTCCCCTCATCCTGAAGGTGTTGAATTTAGGTACCCCACTGATGGATGCAATTGTCACCTTCTCATCTGCTGTAAGGTCGTGACTTGCATCTTCTTCTTCTGCTTGTCCTTGGTTTTCTGCCTCTATGTTCTGTAGGTGGCCGAAATCTTTATCCTCCTCATCATTTGAAATCACATCAATGTAGTGGGCTTTGCCCTTACCCATGCATTTGTGTGTTGGGTCCCATGGTTCCTTGCAGGTGAAGCACAACTGCTTCCTCCTCAATTCCCTCCTAGTGGGTTGATTCGTCCTACCCCTTCGTCGGTCAAACCCCCTTGGGTCTCTCCCTCCTTGGTTCATAGGAGGTCTTTGGTCTCTACCCCCTTGATTAGGAGGTCTGGGGGTGAATCTTGTCTTTGTTGCCGATCCTAAGTCCTTGGTCTTCCAAATGGAATCATGCAAGTTGGTAGGCTTAAAAGCCTTGACCCAACCCCTCAAGGGTTCCATGAAACCTTCTGTGAAGAGCATCATAAGACTTGCTTGAGACACATCCTGTACCATCACTTCTAGTCTCTGGAACTCTTCTATGTAAACCTTTGGTGATCCTGTTTGTCTGAGATGTGTGAGCTCCCTAAAAGGTAGCTATGGGTGCCCCTGGTCAAACCAGTCAATGAGCCTCTGTGTGAACTCTGTATAGGACGTAATCTGATTGTGACCCAGTGTGGTCAACCCATGGTACCACCAACCATGAGCCTTGCCATCCAAGTACATGGTGGGAAATTTGATGGCGTCCATCTCCTTCACGGGGTTAAGTTGTAGGTAGGTATCCAACTTTTGCACCCATGCTTGTGCAGTCACCTTAGCAGATCCATCAAAATAAGGAATTTCTATCTTGCCTGCCCTGCGCTCCAACTCATAGTTGGGCCTTTGATACTATTTAGGCTTACCTCGAAACTTGATTCCACAATACTGATCTAACGTGACTTGCCTCTGGAAACCTGCACTCAAGGCATGATACTCCCTAGCATACTGCTCAAAGTTGTCCTCAATCTCATCCTCATAGTTGCGATGTGGCTGATTATCCAAGAATGTGGGTAGATAGGGCGTAGGGGTGGTCCTACTTTGTGTTTTCCCCTGAGGTGCACCCCCTCCATAGCTCTGTCCCGCAATATGATAACGAGGGCTATGCTCCTGCTGAGGTTTAGTCCCTCCATGAGATCCACTAGCTTCTCTGTTTGCATAAACCTCCGGACCCTTCCCTGCATGAGTCATCTGCATCAAGAGTTGCGGCAATCTCTCCTGGCTGGCATTCACTCTTTCCAGAGTCTCTGTCATTTCCACTTGCCCCCTGCGCACTACCTCCTGGTTTTCCTGTAGATGATGTACAAGGGTACTCTGTGTCATATTTATGGAGTGTTGTAACTCCTTGGCGAAACCTGCTAGAATCTGGGGCTCACTCTCCTCACCTGACCCCTCCATATCTGCCTCTATCTCACCTGTCTGTTTCCTGCGCCTGCCCATGTAAATGCCACTGAACTTCTGCACGCGCTAATCCCCACAAGCTGGGAGGATCAACGCTCTGATACCATTGTAATGTTCCTAAGCCAAATTTTTTGCTCGAAATACTAACGGTTTACTATTTGCTATGTTTGTTTATGTATTTGCAGGTTCACTCATGAAGATGCGCAGTATGGATTTACTTAATGTTGATTGAGCAATAGATCTAAAGCATATAATCATAAGCAAGACAAGATATACAAAGAACATTAGTAGAGAACTATTAATGTCAGATCTGACCTTTATTTAGATAGTAGGGAGATCCTGTATACAAGAGATCTACAGATCTGGAAGAAAACCCCAATAATATCAAAATGGTCTGCCAGTCGATGCAATAATAAGCAATACAAAGATAAGTGCCTCCCAAAAGGCTGTTTGAGAAGAGATCCAAGCCTCCAAAGGCTACCAAGAAGCAAGATAAGACTGAAGATAAGAGGACCCCGTCAATACTCTGCAAAACCCCTCCAACTGGTAGAGTTGCGCCCTGCCCTAGATGTTGATAAACCCTCAAGTTTCGACCCTCCCTTTTATGAGCTCCAAATCCCTCCAAACTCTCCTGAAATGTAGATAGGGCTAATAGAATCCACCGAGCCAAGTCTCAACCTGAACTGAGAAGTTCTGCTTCTCCAACTGAGCAAACCCTCAACTGGTTTGCTCTCTCCTGGTTTGACTAAGTCAAGGAGAATTCGTTCTCCCTTCTAGGAGCCTCCAAATGCCACCAAATCTCCCAGATTGTAGATCGGGCCAATGCTAACAAGATGATGAAGTCTCAAATCAATCTATGAAGATCTGAGCCAATAAACACTGATAACCTCTTTTTGCAATGTGCCCCTCTCTCCTCCAATTCGTGCCAAGCTCCAAGAACTAAACTGTAAGGATAATCTCCTCCGGAATAGACCAAGAATGATGCTAGGGACCCTACGAAGAAAACCCAGGTGCTCCTTTTCCAAAAATCCTTCTCCTTCCTCCAGATCGAATCAATCTCCTCAAGGTGGTGCGCCCCCCTAGCTGGAAACCCCCTAGGTTGCGCACTAGCCTGGAATCTGCATGTAGAACAAACCCTGCAACATTGTAGAATGATGTGGGAGGATTATTTCACATCTGGGACCAAGCGTGGATCAAGAAAGGTGGGATCTTTCACCACCGAGTTGATCTCTAGGGTTTTAGACTCAGAACCCTCAAAACTGCTTGTGCTCAAGAGCTCCAATGCAAAATAAGATAATAATCCAGAATGCCTTAGGAGTGCATCCCGCCCTTTCCTTTATAGCTCCAATCTATTCATCTGTTGAGTTAGTTAACCCCTGGGGTTAACTCTTAACTCTTAACTCACCTTTTCTTTTCTTTCATTGAGTTATCCTTTTCCACACAAAGTCAACTTAATAATAGAATGTTATGTTTTCTGGTTGACTTTGTCCCCAATATGCCTGAGACTATAGTTTAGTGGGGATAGCTAGACTACTGAGTCTCTCCAGACCTCTTCATCAAGAGGTGGGTGACATTACAGTGAAATACCTGGATGGTATCTCTGATAGGCTAGGGTGTGTCTCTCAATACCGAAAACGATCAATGGTGGTGGTTTTCTCCAAAAATCCACAAAACAACAAGGGGGCCGATTTCCTCCTCCTCTAGAAACTATCTCACATCGAATCATAGCATAATGAGGAATTAGGTCGAATTCCTCCCTTTATACTCTTCCCGATCTAA
>SNQJ01S0182062.1:7127-26312 GCA_010110895.2 Picea sitchensis | reverse complement strand
CTACAGCCTTGCCCAAAGCACCTTCTATCCAACAGAAGCGGGTCGACAAGGATGCAGCAAAGTGTGAAGATTCCTTCTACATGTCGTCCTCTCATGTATCTTGACTTGTTGAATAGCCTCAACCTCAGCAGGTTCGTTATAGATTTTGACAAACTGAGCAACGCGACGTCTCCAACAAGACAAGCAGCTCACCAAGATGCAGATTTAACAAACGCTTTTCCCTCTCCCCCGGGAACTCAACGCAATGGATACCATTGCTTCCTAAGGAGGGAGGATTGATCCAGGTGGATATCGGTGGCCACCCACCTTTTCCAAATGGTTCAAAACAGTTTTATGGCAATTTTGACAATTTACTATTTTTAGCAGGTTTTAACTTCCGGGGCCATTTTGAGGGTTCAAATGAAGGTTTTTTGGGATAGAGGTTCTCAATGATATTTGAATGCATTATTGAACACCCAAAATGAATCTCCTTGATGATACCTTTCCAACGAGCTATCATATGCCTAAAACGGAGATCGTATGCAAAAGTTACGACCCCAGGAAGTTGATGTACTCACTTACCCAAACTGGGCCCACATGACTTTTGGCGCTTCATCTCCTAGGGTTAGGTTTTTGGATGCCTAGGAATTTTGGCATTCTTGTTTATTATAAAAATTCCTTCAGAGCATCATTGTATTCATCTTCTTGCGAATGCAAGTAGCCGTCACATCTCTTCTCAGAGATAAACTGCCACCATTCTAGCGAGTCTTTCACTCTATATTTTTACAGTCTCTGTACATTTCTTTCATTAATAGAAATCATGTATTACTGTATATTTGTGTTTATGGTTGCATCTCTGATACATTTCTATTATATTATTGAATATCTGCGATATCTCTGTGCATTATTTTATTATATCTCCGATCTCATTTCGTGCCGAAAATCATCCGGATCACCGCATTTGTTTTATTTTATTGCTCCATGGTCCCGTTTTTTTAACAATTGGTATTAAAGAGAAAGGTAATTCGTAGGAAAAGAGGGTTCCTGGTTCAAGTGGGAGAAATTTTAGAAGATGGAAAGTTTAGGGTTGAAAAATTTAACGGCGAAAACTACCAGTTATGGAAGATACAGATGGAAGATTATTTATATCAGAAGGATCTATTCCTACCATTGAGCAGAGTAGCAAAGAAGTCGACGACCATGAAGGACGAATAATGGGATATTCTTGACAGAAAGTCTCTAGGAACGATACAACTGAGCTTGGTAGCGTTAGTGGCTTTCAATATTTCGAAAGAAAAGACAACGAAGGGTTTGATGGACGCATTGGCCAAATTGTATGAAAAACCTGTTATAACCCTATAATTTATAGGATCAACTAGTGACTGAAATGTTATCCCTTTATTGTTTTCGTTTGTCAAATGTTTTTTCATTCTGCAAATAATTTAAGAAAACAAAGAAAAAGAAAAAGAAAAGAAAAGAAAAAGAAAGAAAAAGAATAAAAGAGGGCATAAAAGAAATTCAATAAAGCCCCATGCAATAACAGTGACTTGGTCCATACCTTTCAAGCATGGCCAAGTTCTTTTAAATTGATGTTGATAGGAATAGTGAATAATCTTGGCTAAACTGTTTAATCTTAGACAAGTGATCTAGGGTAGTTAGTGAATAAATCTGGCCAGACTGCCTAATCTTGGTTAGATAGCCCCGGGATAGAGTAAGTTCTTAGTCCAACAGTTTAATCTGGGCTAATTGTCATAGGAAATTAGGTTAGGACATAGGTTAGTTTGGTTTATTTCAATAAAACCAGCTCGATGATCAATGTTGGACCTTGTCTTGGATGCTTTAAAGGTTGGTTTTCTAATCCCTTGGGCATAAAAACATGTGAAAGCTTGGAAAAACCCACGATATGCACTTATCCTAAGTTCTCGGGGTGCATACACTTTTGCGCTCAACTTTATGCACTGCTCATGTATCAACGGCTCAGATGTTCGCACCCAGATCTATGGTGGACTAGTTTTTCAAGACCCCCCCATCTGGACGACCCAAGTTTCGACACCTAGANGGCGGGACCCCTATATATATGTGGCATGAATCTACTAGCCCCGAATCCCACCGCCTCTTACTGTTTGACATACCTCGTCACCTCATGATGTCATTATCCACCTTTCCATAAGAGTCACATCCCGTAACTCCGTCAATCCTCTCCCCTCGTTCACCCGTCGCAAGTCCTTTCTCCATGGTATTTTACCCCAATCGATAACCGACACGTTACTCATCTGTATGCCTCAGTCATTGTCACCTACCATCTCACATTCTAAATGACCTATTGGCCATTTATTACTGGATAACTTATCTGTTAACAAGCTGACCTGTCTCTCACGCCCAACGGATACCTGTTTACTCAAAACTACCCTCACCATTTCATTCCTTCACCATTTACCCACTCATTGAACTAGAGAATTTACCCCATTTTCCTCTCCATTATAGTCAGTCACCCACATCTAAATTCGTCCTCACTAAATTTTGTTTTATTTGCAGGTATTGTTACAGTAATGGTGCCAAAATCAAAATGAACAGAAGGTGAGGAGAATCCGTTTCTCTCGCCTCCTGTCGACCTCAACAGGATTCCTCTGGCTGACAAAGACTACTTAATTGCAGACAAAAAATGTGATTTTGACTTCGCATACCTACAGACATGGCTTAAAGAAGTTTTTTTGGACCAGAGTGATGAAATTGGACTCTGGGAGTCCAACATACCCTTGTATCTTTTCCCCCAGATTCACCACTTCCCAAAATTCTCCCTCAAGTGCCAAGCCCACTATATCCCTGAGCAAAGAGCCATCGTGTCCTCGTCAGGGGAAATTATTTTCCTCATCATGCCAGAAACCATCGATCAAATGATGCAAATATCCCGAGCCGACTCCGTCTCACCTTTTAACCTCGGAATCATCATAGAGCTATACCAGAAAATGTCTTTTCCTCAAAGAGCTCAGATTTTTTAGCCTTTTCTTCCACAATCCACTCAGCTCCCCACTACAAACCCCCCTTATCCTTCCTCCTTGTTCTCAATACAAGGAAACCAGATCATCATGTCACTCTATTCCTTGCTTGGTTACTTTTCAGATCAATGGGTGGATGAACCCATTTTGGGATTTATGTCTATCTTCTCCACTGATGAGAAACCCACTACACAGTTCAACTTTAGCACATTCTTGGTGGACAACATTCACGAGAAGTTCATAAATTTCACCACAGAAGGAATGTTCCGGTATTCTTCAATACTGGCATACCTGTTCATTTTCTTCCAAGCAGACAAATTTTCTTTTTCTATGCAGAAGATGGATGAAGATGGTAGACCCCAGGAAGTAACAACATGGACTTCTTTGCTCAGACATAACTCCATAGAATTTAGTTTCAAGTAGTTCATCGAGTAGTTTTACCACCCAGTGGTGAGTATGCTCAGCGGCAGACCCGAAACCAAAATTAATGACGAAGTTCATAGGATCCTACATCTCTCGGATCATACAAAGACTGGTGATTGGTACCTATATCAAAATCACACTGAAATTAGAGTCTATGTGTGTGATTTGGCCCCATATAAACTACCCAAGTACTTACCTATCAAAATTGTTTCCCTGGAATACATAAGGAAGATTATAAACTCAGACGATATACATTTTGTGTCTTTGAAGAAGAAGCAACAACTCAGAATCAAAGAGCATATTGGGTCTTTCATCTGCAATAGTCGAGGTGCCAAGGAGGAAGCAGATAGAATGCTAAGGGAAATGAAATTCTTTGCCAGTTTCACATGGAACTATGATCCGTGTGGAATAATTTCAGAGATGAGGATAAAACACAAGAATATCTCGTATGTTCACGTATCTAGGCCTGAGGTAGAAAAATTTGCAAACCAGACAGAATGGGAGCTAAATTCTTTGGTTGAGACAGAACAATAGGACCTCTCAATGACTATATCACAGAAAACCAAAACACATGCTCCAAAGGAGAAAAGGCCTAGGCAGGATCTGTCACCTCCTGTCACTGAAGTACCATTAGAAGAATTTTGACTGCATACCAAGAGGCCAAAATCCAGTCTGGCTCCTGACCCGGCTGGAGAAAAGGTGATTCCATCCACTACAATGATGGAGGTTGATAGGTCGCTCCTCAGTACAAGTAGCAAGTAGATCATAACCTTAGTGTTACCAAAGAATCCTACAGATAATCCACCAATCAATCGGCCAGGCAAGACAGGACCGAAGCTGAGTATCTTTGAGAAATACGATTTGATCAAGAAAATGAATCAGACTCTAACTAGAAGCACATAAGCCCAGTTCTGAAAGAAGACTTTGACTGCACAACACAGGCTGTTATCGACATTCGACACTGAGAAGGGAAGAATTCACATGGAATTTCTCCAAGAACAGGTGTCAGACCCAAAGGTCATCACATATTACAAAAGGGAAACTTTTGAATTCCAGACTAAGGACCTGCATCTAGCTGATCAAATGGATCTGCACAGGCAGACTGGAGAAATGTTTTTCTCCATGTTGGTGCAAGCTTCCACTACTGCCTCCAGGTTACAAGTGTCTCTTAATAATGTCTATACGCAGTTGAAGTTGAAGAAAATATCATTCTTTGCCAATGATAATAGGATTAAGACAATGGAGGAACTGGTCCTCAAGATCGGGTATGATCCATCAAATGTAAAAGAAGTCAAGGAGATGATCAAGAAGAAAAATGCTGACATAGCATCTTTGAGGAAACAATTGAAGCTACCACCAACAGTAGACTCACAGTTAAAGGAAATAGTGGAGACAGAAGGAGAAAAAGATGAGATGCTTAAGTTGATCATGGAGCAGAATGCACAATTGAAAGAAATGGAAGTTGAAATGGAGAAGCTAGTGAAAGAGAAAGAACAGTCGAAACCCATGGAAGTCATCACATTGAGTGCAGTTCCACTCTCAGGAGTGAGCATGGAATCACTAGCATAAATTCCATCGGCAAACCCACTAACGTCTTTGGAAAAGACTGTTGAACTGGCTAAGTCTATGGAAGAGATGAATCTGTAGGAAATAGATATTAGCAAGCTTAAAAAGGAGATTTAGAACCTCCAGGAACTCAAATCTTCTTACCAAACCAATTACTCCAAATAAAAACAGGTGACAGATCATCTCAAACAAGAGTTACAAGAGCTCCGGAAACAAACAGTGGCAGGCAAAACATTGGCCGAAGTCAAAGAAAGTGTCTAGACAGACATCACCAAGTCTATGAATGAAATATGGCCAATGATACAGATTATGTTTGAGAAAAATGAATTGGTACAAAGAAGTAAACAAGCCATCAAGAATATTAGATTAGAACTGGGAGAGATGCCCACAGAGGCTAATGAAATCATTAAATTCTAAAATTCTAAAACCAGAGAGGAGCTGGAAGATCTGAGAATTGAGGATAGAACGAAGACCATCCTTGAGGTCAAGAGAGTCCTAACCAAGAGAGGATTGATGCTACAGCTAGAATAAAAGGTTCAGGCTATGGACCAAGGGGTGCAAAGGTTTTTCAGCAATATGGAGGCTCTATAGAAGAAGGGTCTTCCTGGTTTGAAGGTGATAAATGACAAATTGATGACTCTCCCCGATTATAAAAAGAGACTAGCAGAGGTGGCTAAGGATAGTTCAAAATATGTAGGAATTCAAGGCAACATCATTGGCAAGGCATTCTTGGATGCACTACAGTTGGACATCAACATACAACATGAGATCCGATACATCTTCATCATCAGGCCTACCTTTTCCATGTACACAGAGATGGATGAAGTCTACTGAAGGTTACTCAAAGTCAGCTTTCCCAGTCATCTTCGATGGGAAGATCTTTGCAACCTGATCCAGTAATCGATGAGCAGTCACAGACCAGTCATCTATCCAGTTAGACGAGGTGATGCAGAGGCCTCACCAACGGTTCACCCAGAAAATAGCATGAAGTTCGACACATCATCAAACAGTCTCCTAGATTTTTGTAATTTGTTAAATTAGTTAAGATAAAAATAGATTTACCACATCCTGATCTTTAATGACAGGATCGTTTGTATTTTGGGTTATAAATACTTCACTTTTCGAAGTATTTGGGGTTGATCTTTACGCCCTGCGAGTTATCAAACTGTAATATTTTTCAAGAGATCTTCCATTAATACAAAGAGGCATTTTCACAGGATTCCTGCGTGTATTCACTGGTGATGTTTTCCTTTCTACGTTAAATGTTATTTTCATTCAGTTATCACATTACTCTCTAAATCTAATCTTTGAAAGTAACGAACGTTGCAGGATTTATCTTCGTATACCCTATTTCTGACTTTAAAATATTTTAGTGTTACATCTTCTGAATTTATGATAAAGAAATTCTTAATTGCTTCTTTGTTGTAATTGACATTCTCTCCTTTTCTACTTTTCCTCATTTATGCTGCTAAAAGAATCTAGCAATTACATTATCTCGCCCTGTGAAAGGTTTCTTTGTTTTCTGGGTAGATTTCATTTCATGATACAGACCCCATAGCCCAATGGATGTGTAAATCTCTCTCAGCCAAGCCAATGAAAAATACAACAAACAAAATCAACATATTTTATTTACCTAGCCTAATATTTTAAATTTGAAACATATTTAAATCAAACAGAGAGATCCCTCTCTGAAGCTGGTAGGGCTAGATCCGAGCTTCAAAGTGTTTGGATAAAGTTACCTCCCGTAGATTTCTTCTTTTCTGATAACCTCTAGGAAATTTACAGAGCATTAACATAGTGGCAACCATACTGGGGATGAACTGAACAAATTTTAACCTCACGTCTTCTTTTCCCTGGAAGAAAAAGTTTGCTTCTGAAATATTGAAAATCTAAGAAAGAAGTAATGTTTAGATGTTGTTAAAAACCTGTACATATTATTTTCGGATTCCTAAAACTATATATATATAAATCAAAAAGAAATCTGGCTCCCAAAAGAGCTTATACTCGATCTCACTCAGATCCAGAACCTGTGATAGAAACTAATAACCTAGAATAGTTACTCAAGAAAAATACCATTGTTGAAGGTTTAGTAAGTCATAATCCCCTTTAGAAGTCCCTTTCTCTTCCAAAGGAGCTTGTTTCCCTTCAAGATCTTGACTTTGACATCCTTTTCGGACAAAGCCTGTTTAGAACGAAATATGATAGCTTTGTGTCTAAAACCATGTTGGATCCAACCGTCTTGCAACCTTGGACTCCTGAAGTACTATCTCCCACTACTAAAACCTCAAACCACTCACTTTGTGCCAGCTAGCCCCTCCTCATCCGCGTCTTCTGTCACCACCTCACCTATCATCCAGGTTGTCATCCCTCCTCCTCTACCTATCATGGCAGCCATATATTCTCCCTTAGTGTTGGTCGCACCCCTTCATGCTATGCCCCAGGACTATCAAATGAGACTTCCACAGTTCAATGGAACATGACCCTTGAGAGCCCAACAACACGTTGATAAAATGAATGATTATTTTGACCTGCAAGAAGTAGATGAGGCTGGCGTTCAAATGAGATTGTTTGCACAAAGTTTGATAGGTGATGTTAAGAAATGGTATAAAGGTTTACGTGCTGCCTCAGTGCTCGACCTTACCACATTTCAAAGAAGTTTCTAGACATATGGGAGGTAAAGAAAAACCCTCTCCAAATCTTGTCAGAATACGAAAACATCATAAGAAATCAAGGTGAGACAGTACAAGATTACTGCACCCATTTCAATAACATGTACAATGCAATTCCAACCGATATTAAACCTCCACAAGGTTTGGCATTGATAAAATTCCCTGATGGTTTTGACGCCGATATGTCATATCAATTAAGGGAAAGAAACTCCACCACCCTGGAGGACATGCAGAAAAGTGCAATAAGTGTTGAGGCCAACCTATTGGAAAAAAGGGCACGACAGAGGACAAAGAGGAGAGTCACAATCAAAGAGGAACCTTTCACATCAACTTCTGATTCCAAATTAGATTCCTTGGCTAGAGAAATGGAAAGAATGATGAAGAGACTTACTGTATCCGAAAGAAATCCTCCTAGAGAAAACCCACCAGCTCCTCAAATTTGGAATCCTAACTTCAGAAGAAATCCTCCTCAAATCAGGCAGAGAGATCCTAGGGATCAAAGGGAACAAAGAGGTCCTAATCAACAGATCAGACCGCCCCTACAAGAAAATTATGTCAATGAAGGAGAAGAAATAATTTAAGATCTGGAGGATACTCACATAAACCTCATGGGCATTCACGATAATGAAGCTATTTTCCTTACCCAGGAAGAGCAAGAACGTTTTCTTCTCTCTCAAACAAAGGTAAGTGAAGAAGTTGAAGATACCGAACAACAAGCATTTAAAAAATGATATTATGGAGGTGTACCGATAGTACAACCTGCGAAGTAAAAACACAGATGGAAGTTCCCCAAAAAAGGTGACCGAAACGAAGAAGATAGTCGAATCCAAGAAAGCCCCCGAGCCTTCTATTGAGAGGATCCCTGCGAAAGGTAATGCTAACGTTCCAAAAAAAAGAAACCTTACTATTCTAAAAAGATTATCGTAGACTGAGGTTTCATCAACTAACCCACCAAATACTTCTGGCCAGAAGATTGTGGTGGAAAAATCAGAATTGTTGAGCCAAAGCAGAGCACCTACACCTTTCAGCCTCGAAGGGAAATTATCCAAAGTAAAAATTCCCATTCCCCTTTCCGAGTTGATGAGAAAAGAGGCTTATCGATCGCAGGCACTGAGCATTGAACCTGATATAGGCACAAAGGCCTTAACCGTTGGGCCAGAAAATCATTCAGATACTGTAAACCTTACAGATGATTAACCCGAACTCCTGTCTGGGCCTGAAGTGGATGGTCAGACTGACAATGGTGTTGTCGCTCCTTTTTACATAAGACTTAATATACACGACCTGATTCTACATAATTTTATGTTAGATTCAGGTGCTTCCCATAATCTAATGCCTAAAGCAGTGATGGAAAAACTGGGACTTGAGGTTACCAGACCTTACAAGGACTTACACTCCTTTGACTCCAGTAAAGTTAGATGTATCGGTTTGATCAAGGATCTGTATATCACCCTGGTTCAGATTCCTGCAAAAAGCATGGTCATAGATGTTGTGGTTGCAGACATTCCCCCAAAATATGGTATGTTGTTGTCTCAGTCTTGGGGGGCCAAGTTGAAAGGTACTTTGCAGTTGGATATTTCGTATGCCACTGTCCCAATTTTTGGGCAACAAAGAAGACTATATAGAGAAACATTGATGAAATACATGGTTAGCAACCAAGAAAAACTGCATAACTATCCTCTGTACTCTGCACATTCTGACCTGGAGTCCTTTATCCTATATAACTATGGTGATATGGGAGAAAAAATCACTCAGCTAGAAGAAGATACAGTTGGTTCGGACAAAGGCCAAGAAATCACTGAGGCAAAAAGAAAGAAAAATGTGATAACTGAAGAATTGCTAGCGGATTTCTGGAGCATGGACTTTGATGGATCCGTGAGCAAAGAAGGAGTTGGAGCAGGGGTTTGGTTGCACAATCACAGATCCAGGTATTCGGAAAACCATTCTTACAAATTGACTTTTCAATGCACTAACAACATAGCTGAGTACAAAGCCTTGATGCTCAGTCTTAAACTATTAAAGAAGGTTGGTGCCAAACAAATCATGGTAAGGGGAGATTCTGAATTAATTATTAAACAAATTAAAGGTGAGTATGAAGCCAAATATCCCCGTCTCAAAGCTTATAGGAATGCTTTTCTGGATGCCCTTAAATGTTTCACTGAAGTTGATTTGCAGGTGATGCCTAGGGGACATAATATTTTAGCGGATGGGTTAGCTACGTCAGCAGCCACATGCAAGATACCTTTTCATTCCACTCGCCCATACACGGTAGAGGTGAAGTGCAGACCAAATGTTCCAGAAAACATCAGATACTGGCAGGTATTTGGTATTGATGATCAAATTGAAGATTTCTTACAATGTAAAAATGATTTCGAGTGTACAAACATAGACTTAGAGAATGAAGATGAAAATGTAAAAAGACCTGATTTTGGAAATGATAGTGTAAATAAGATAGATTCAGGAGAGTTAGGTGAGGATGAGATAGAAGCTGATGATTTGCATTTAAAAAGTAATTTTTTACCCAGGGGTTTAGTTCCTTTAGAAGACCTATTTGATTTTAACGATGTAGCTAAAAAACCGAAAATTGAAGCCAATGGTCAAGAAGTACAAGATTGTAATATAGGGACAGAAGAGAAACCCAAGATGGTGAAAATTTCCAAATATTTACCCCCTGAGATGAAACTCAAATACATTGAGCTTTTCAAGGAATATTCAGACGTATTCGCTTGGGGTTACGAGGACTTGAAAGCTTATGACACCAACATCATACAACATAGGATTCCAATAAAAGAAGATCAAAAACCTTTCAAACAAAAACTTAGGAGAATCAATCCCAAGATACTTCCACTGATAGAAAAAGAAATCAAAAAATTGTACGATGCTAAAATCATAGTCCCGTTACGATTTTCCAAATGGGTTTCAAATTTGGTCCCGACACGAAAGAAATCCAGAGAAATCTGAATAAGGTCTCTCTGAAAGACAATTAACCATTGCCAAAAATGGACCACATATTACAAAGGGTAGTCATATCCAGTCGAATCTCTTTACTGGATGGGTTCTCGGATTATAATAAGGTCCTCGTTCACCCAGATGACCAAGAGAAAACCGATTTCACAACACCATGGGGTACTTTCATATATGTGAAAATGCCTTTCGGGTTGATGAACACCAGGGCCACTTTCCACAGAGCGATGGACATCACTTTTGTGGAAGAACTCGACAAATTTATTGTCATCTATCTGGATGACGTAACTATGTTTTCCCAATCTGATGACGAACACTTACGACATCTCAGACGAGTTTTTGAGAAATGCAAGAAATTTGGGATTTCTTTGAGTCCTAAGAAGAGCCTTTTTAGATTAGAGGATGGTAAACTGCTAGGGCACATAATCTCTAAGGATGGAATTAAAGTAGACCCCAGCAGAATCGAGGCCATTCAGAAATTAGAACACCCAAGAAATATCAAAGAGTTATAGTCTTTTATCGGAAAAATAAACTTTCTGTGAAGATTCATACCCAACCTGGTTGAGCTTCTCAGAAACATCAAAAACATGTTAAAAAAGGACACAAAAATAAAATGGGACATCGAGTCTAGGCAATCTTTCGAACAATTCAAACGTGCACTCACGCAACCTCCAATCTTGATCAGTCCTGACTTCACCAAATATTTTTATCTTTTTTCCTTCGCTTCTGAACATAGCATTGCAACAGTATTACTATAGAAAAACAATGAAGGGTATGAACAACCCATAGCCTTTTTCAGTAAAGCTTTAAGAGATGCTTCTTTGAATTATAAAATAATGGAGAAACAAGCTTTTGCCTTGGTGAAAGCCATAAAAGATTTTAGAGTATACATTCTCCATTCCCACACCATTGCTTATGTTCCGAATGCGGTAGTAAAAGACATTTTAACCCAGAACAATGCGGATGGCCGGAGAGGAAAATGGATTTCTATCATTCTAGAACATGACATAGAGATTAAGCCTACTAAACTTATTAAAGGTCAAGGTCTAGCAAATTTAATGGCTGAATCAAATTTTCATGCTCTTGACATTAATTTCTTAGATGCAGTAGATGAACAAGGTGAGCAGGCGACTCCAAGCATGAGAGAGGTATTTATGAACTCTCCATCGTACGCAGACCTGATATATGTTTTGAATAATTTACAAGCTCCCCGTAGTCTGACTAAAACTAAAGCTAGGTTTTTAAAATTGAAAGCATTAAAATTTTGCATTCTAGAAGGAAAACTGTATTGGAAAGATCCTGGGGGTATTTTGTTAAATTGTTTATTGAAAGATGAAGTTGACAAAGTGCTGTAGGATTTTCATACATGAGACTGTGGTGGTCATTTGAGCTGGAAGGCCATAGCCAACAAAATCCTTAGAGATGGATTCTATTGGCCAACGCTATTCGCTGATGTGCACCATAAGGTGACATTGTGTCATAAGTGTCAACTGTTCGAAGGAAAAAGGAAACTTCTTCCTCTACCCCTGAAATCAATCTCCGTTGAGGCCCCTTTCCAACAATGGGGATTGGACTTCATCAGAGATATACATCCTCCTTCTTCGGGACAGCATAGGTGGATTCTTACTGCCATGGATTATTTTACAAAATGGATCAAAGCAGTACCAAGCAGGCAAGCTACTGATTCTATCATTATTAAATTTCTCAAAAATAATATCTTGTCCTGTTTTGGATGTCCTAGAAAGATTATAACTGAAAATGCAGCTGCTTTTCGATCTAAGAAACTCATAGATTTTTGCAACCAGTATCATATTGGTTTTGGGACATTCCACAACTTATTACCCTCAAGGAAATGGGTTGGCGGAATCATCAAATAAAACTCTGGTAAACATTATCAAGAAAACTTTGAAAGAAAACAAAAAGTCGTGGCATAACAAGTTGGTTTTCGCACTTTGGGCCGACAGACTAACCACCAAAAGGTCAATCGGTATGTCACCATATCAGTTGATCTATGGCACAAAAGCAGTCTTTCCCACTTCCTTAGGATTTCCTGTCATGAAATTGCTGCAAGACATGCAAGCCGAGCCGAATGACTCCCAAAGAAGGATACAAAAGATGATTCATTTGCAGCAGTCCAGGGAAGAAGTATACAACAAGAGTCAGGTAGTCCAAGAAAGCATTAAGAAGATATGTGATAAAAGAACCAAAGAAAATGATTTCGATCTAGGTGACTTGGTGCTGAGATGGGATTCCCGAAATGAAGACAAAGGAAAGCATGGAAAATTTGATAGTGTATGGAAGGGACCATACATGATTCAAGCATTCAGAGGGAATAATGCCTTCTTTCTCAACAATAGTGATGGGAAAGATCTGCCAGGAGGACCTATAAATGGAAGAATGATGAAGCATTATTCACTGCCTCAGTAGAGATCTGAAGTCACACTTTCCATTGTGCAAACCACTTTCATTTTTCTTGCAAATTTCTGAGTGAAAAACTTTGGTCAGAGGGTTGAAGCCTAGAGAGAAGGACCTAAGCCACTGAACATTGTTTTCCAATTTTTTGAAATAAAACCAATCAAACAACAAAGGCAACTATGGAGAAAGTTTCAGAACATCAAGAATCATGATTCTTGGCACTTCACAAGGAGAGTACCATCCCCAAGTGGAGCTTCTATTATAACCCTATAATTTATAGGATCAACTGGTGACTGAAATGTTATCCCTTTAGTGTTTTTGTTTGTCAAATGATTTTTCATTCTACAAATAATTTGAGAAAAGATAGAAAAAGAAAAAGAAAGAAAAAGAATAAAAGAGGGCATAAAAGAAATTAAATAAAGCCCCATGCAATAACAATGACTTGGTCCATACCTTTCAAGAACGGCCAAGTTCTTTTAAATTGATGTTGATAGGAATAGTGAATAATATTGGCTAAATTGTTTAATCTTAGCCAAGTGATCTAGGGTAGTTAGTGAATAAATCTGGCCAGACTACCTAATCTTGGTCAGATAGCCCCAGGATAGAGTAATTTCTTAGTCCAACAGTTTAATCTGGGATAATCGTCACAGGAAATTAGGTTAGGACATAGGGTAGTTTGCTTTATTTCAATAAAAGAAGCTCGATGATCAATGTTGGACCTTGTCTTGGATGCTTAAAACGTTGGTTTTCTAATCCCTTGGTCATAAAAACATGTGAAAGCTTGGGAAAACCCACGATATGCACTTATCCTAAGTTATCGGGGTGCATACACTTTCGCGCTCACCTTTATGCACTGCTCATGTATCAACGACTTAGATGTTCATGCCCAGATCTATGGTGGACAAGTTTTTCTGGAAACCCCCCCAACCGTTCTACCTTTAATGGTGGGGGGGGGTCCCNGGGGGTCCGGAATGGAATTTTACTTTGGAGGGCCCCCTATCTATACGTGGCATGAATCTACTGGTCCTGAATCCCACCGCCTCTTACTGTATGACATACCTCGTCACCTAGTGACGTCGTTATCCACCTTTTCATAAGATTCACATCTCGTAACTCCATCAATCCTCTCCCCTCGTTCACCCGTGGCAAGTCCTTTCTCCATGGTCTTTTCCCCCAATCGATAACTGCCACGTTACTCATCTGTATACCTCGTTCGTTGTCACCTACCATCTCACGTTCTAAATGACCCGTTGGGCATTTATTACTGGATAACTTATCCATTAACCAGTTGACCTATCTCCCGCGCCCAATGGATACCCATTTACTCAAAAATACCCTCACCATTTCATTCCTTCACCATTTACCCACTCATTGCACTAGAGAATTTACCCTGTTTGCCTCTCCATTACAGTCAGTCACCCACATCTACAGTCGTCCCTACTAACTTTTTTTTTATTTGCAAGTACTGTTATAGTAATGGCGCCAAAGTCAAAATGAACAGAAGGTGAGGAGAATTCGTTTCTCCCTCCTCTTATCGACCTCGATAGGATTCCTCTGGCTGACAAAGACTACTTAATTGTAGACACAAAATGTGATTTTGACTTCGCAGACCTATAGACATGGCTTAAAGAAGTTTTCCTAGACCAGAGTGACGAAATTGGACTCTGGGAGTCCAACCTACCCTTGTATATTTTCCCCGAGATTCACCACTTCCCAGAATTTGCCCTCAAGTGCCAAGCCCATTATATCCCCAAGCAAAGAGCCATCGTGTCCTCGTCAAGGGAAATTCTTTTCCTCATCACGCCAGAAACCATCGATCAAATGATGCAAATATCTCAAGCCGACTTCGTCTTGTTAGTACTCTGTAATTTTCCTAAGGCTGCGGAGGCAATCATAGAGGTAACCTCGAACCACTTTGAGTCTTGGATCTAGCCCTCCAAGACTCTCAGAGGGATCTCTCTTTCTGAATTAACTTGGTTTGTAAGGGATGGATTTTAGGCTAGCTATGAAAGTAATGAAAATATGGAGTTTTTGATTTTTAAATGGTTAGTTTGGGACAACAAGGAGGGCCATTGGGAAAATGGGGTCTATGCTTAAAAATGTGATTCACATCTTAGATCTGGACAAAGCTTTTACACAGGGCAAGGTAGCAGAAATGTTGGATCGAATTAAGTTTTGATGGCGTTGATTTGAGGAAAAACTAGGGGAGGAAAAAGCCAATCAAGGAGCAACTAAGAATTCCTAAACTAGATTTTTAGAGGCGAAACATAAAGATTATCAAAAGATCAGAGGCAGAGTATTTCACAATAAATTCTTCTTCTATTACTCTTCTACCGATAATAAGAATTGAAAACAAACGAAAGGATAACAGGAAAAACTTAACAAAGATAAGAAACACCACCAACATCTCCACACAGGAATCCTGTGAACAACATGCTCATTTCTGATTGATCATCTAAAAATTATAGCAAATACTACTGGAAAAGAAAAGACCCCCGTCCAGCAAAGAAAATTGTATCCCTCTCAGGTCGAAAAACCCCTGACACAGAACGAACCAACAAGAAAAAATACTTCACTGCTCGAACCCTCTCCTACTCAGCCTAGTCGAACCCCCTCTTTGTTTTTTACATTTGCATAAATACAAAAATTGCTATCAGTCCCCCCAGACTTGCACTTTAATTCTACTTTCTAAAAATAGAGAAGCAGTTACAATCCTCTTGACATCTGTAGGCTGTCTCCTGTAACAAACAAGACAACAAATCCCAGGAAAGTCGATTGGGTAACTGTTGTTTGAACACCTGGAGTTTTTTAGGATTTGCTGGCAAACAGACTTTAATAGTATCAAAAACCAATGAATGTTGAAGTCGTGGAGTGCTTGAGCTTGTTGGAAAATGGTTGAAGGTTGTTAGGATTTGCTAGCAGCTGGAGAATCGATACTCCAACTATTGCCTGAAAAATAGGGAAACTATTCCACTTGTTATCTAACTGCCAGGTGTTCACTGTAGATGAACTCCCTGTTTTCCATATGTTTCAGTCAATGACCAAAGCTGGGATATTTTTCCAACGAGGATATTTTTCCAACGAGCAGGGATCCTTCCAAATGACACTATGACACTTGTATAACAATTTTTAAGTGTACCCTCCATGGTATTATAGGAGTACAGAACTCGCCAAACCATACCCTGCAACAATAAAATTTGATAGTCATTTACGGATAAACATTGATGTTCATCCCCTTCAACCATCCTACTTGATTTCATTTCCTCCAGTCTCCTCCTGCATTTTTGAAGTCCATAATGTGAGGTTATTGCGAAGTAGTTGCATAATCAGAGTGCTATCCTTGTAAGATTCTTCACCTAATGTATTGAGCTCTGCAATTGCCTCATCAAATGCCTGCTTGGCAAGCGTACAGGCACGATCTGGTGAGTTCAAAATTTCATAATAGAATACGGAAAAGTTAAGGGCCAATCCCAATCTGATAGGGTGTGTCATAGCCAACTCTGCAATTGCAATGTCCTGGGCTACCTTGTATTCCAGTAATGTGCTTTTAGCAGCTTCCTTCCTCTGCCTTGGTTGCATCTGCCTCTATGTTAGCACCTGTGTTGCCTTCAACAACATTTCCCTTTGTACTGTAATAATTTTGAGATTGAGTCCAGTGCTGAGTAAAAGGATCACCCTGTTTCGGCTGCCTCAGAGGACTCGACCTTGCAGGTCTTTTCATAACCTGTTAAAGTGCCACTAACCTGAGAATTTAAAACAAAGAAGCCAACCTTGCAGACATTCGAATCAACTCTCACAGGGGTGTCAACAACAGAAACACTCTCGTCAATAGACATTGGTTTTTCAAACATGCCAATGCTTTCATCTCTTGATCCAGGTTTATCATCATCGCAGACACTACCATTAATATCCATAGTAGCCTCAACACTGGGGAAACCTTCATCAACTTCCAGATTACAATCTAAATTGCATACACTCTTATCAATTGTAATGGTGTGAAAACAGTGCCCTTGTTCAACCCAAATTCCTCCCAAACAACCATGGAATCCTGATTAATCCCTTTTCTACCTTGCAGTTCCTTTTCTGCCATCATATTCATTGCTGTATTGATACATAACTCATGAATCACAAATAACACTTGGCAGTGTAAGGAGAGAAGATAGAAAAACTGCACAGAAATATTATAAAAATAATTGTGATTATCAATGGTTTCTTTCTGTTGATATACTAGAGGCAATGTCATCTTCCATAGGTTTCATCGATTGCCCCATACAAGAATGAGCAACTGACTTGAATAATTTCTCTATTTCAGGAGCACAGTGCGTGAATCCATGATTCCAAAAGTTATAGCGTGGATTCTTTATAAGTTCAATGAAAGTAATGAGTAGGCCCCATGGATGAGGTCTTTTTACTATCAATCGTTCTAACAGTACTCTTGTTATCTGTTCTTGGATAATCTCCTGATTTTATTTTGCAAAAAGATAGAGAAACACACATGAAAAGTAATGGGTATGGTTATTTGGGTACCGCAATTGATTGGCAACTGCGTTAAGAAACAAGTATCGACCTTATGTATCTAGATCTAATATCAATCTCTGAAATATGTCCATTGGGGCACTATGAGTTATAGGTGTTGTTGGCACTGCAAGATGTTGAGGTGTGGTTTTTCTCTGCAATTGTTGAATGGCCTGCATTTCTACATAGAGCACCAAAGAATTAATTAAAGGAACATTATATCGTGTTCCGACAGATAGAGCTTCATGTTGAGGAAGCAACACCTGCTGCTTCAAATCAATTATAAATATAGACATTGGCTGGCGTGTCTTTAGATATTCATTGACCTCTGATATCAAGAATCTGGTGCATCCCATCTTCTGTATATGGCTGTGTCAAAATGATGAGCAGGTGGTCTGGTACATCCCTCAGACACCTGCGTAGTCACCTTGGCACACGATCTCCTACTATATATGACGCATCAAAGCCTGGACCTGCACATGTTGACTGTCATCGACTAGCTATTACTTGGCACATAACCCCTGGTCGACACTTGGGCGCACAGGGTAACTGTGTGTTTTTTATTTATAAAGTTTTGGGGGACTAATCCGACATGCATGTGGTAAACCGAACTTGTGGCGTTTATATGAGCCAAGAGACACATGGTCTTTCGATGAAGTGAGCCCGAGGCTTGGGCTTTGGGGTTTGGTGTTGGCGCTGGCTTGTGTGTTTGCTATTGGTGCATGAAATGGCGCTTATCCTTGGTGTTGATTATTCGGGGGGTTGGCCCTAGGCCCATATAATATTTTACTAAAAATATTGTCAAATTTTTGCATAAAAACTCTGTATAAAGGCCGAGGGGCCAGTTTTTTGCTAAATTCACCAAACAGAGATTATAAAAACCCAAATTAGGCTAATAAACCCAACTTTGCATTTACCCCCAAGAGTCAAATTTTTCCATTTCAAACCACTTCACAATTTTTTGCTAAAAATGAACCGGAATTCGCCTTGAAGCTTGCGTTCAGGTACTCATCGTATGCTTGGACAATGTCGCTTTTTTTCCGCCTTCACCATGCGTCATGAGAAAACACATAATGCTTGAAAATAGATAAATATTATTCAGAATACTGATCCCCTATTATATAGGGTTCTAACATAGGCTCCACCGGGGGAAGATAGCTTCGAAGGAGATGTCTAGAACCACTGAACTCTGAATTTCTCCAACCAGCTGATCATTGGGCTGCCCCCAAACTGTAAACTGAAAATAAAACCATGAAGAAACGAAAAAGAAAAGATGCTCGCCCTGTTGAGCTTATTGGTGCATTCCTACCTACCCTACTTTGCTAACAGTTACTGCTTCAATTAGGTAATGAAAAAGTGTCAATGGAGCCAGTCAAGTAGTTGATCCCATGATTGGGTTTCCTCATCGTGCTTGATGAAAATCAAGGCTGAAATATGTATTGGCAGCTAATGACATATTTGGTCATTATAGAGAAAACATGTTTGAAAACTTGAGCTAACATAAACCTCCATGTAATCTGCTATAGGATCAATTAAAACATGATGCATGAAATTCGTTCCTAGATCATTTATGACTAGTAGATCAGTTGCATCCTCAAAATCAAACCATGCATCTACAACTTCAGCCTTATAATTGAAAACATACTCATCATCAGTCT
>SNQJ01S0182061.1:16598-35783 GCA_010110895.2 Picea sitchensis | reverse complement strand
GGATATCTCGGGAGACACTGTCTTAGCACGGGATATGTCTTTAAAGATGTTGGCTAGATTTAGCACCTTTGAAATAATGGGTTCTGGTTATATTGGCGCAAGAGAGTAAGACCTTGGGCTATGAATTCGATTTGAGAAAATGACAGAAACAAATGACTCGGTGACTGAACTTTGAGAGGATAAAGGCTAAGAGAGCAACATTCTTCAGTGAAAAATCGTAATGTGTGGCAAGGAGAAACACAGGAAGTAACTCGGAGCACTGCTGTGGGTGAATTAAGAGTTAACTTTAAGAGGAAAAACGTTTTGTCTAAATGGTGCGAACAAGGGGCGCTGCGCAGCGAATCCACAAGTTCGAAATGTCATTCCAATTTAGACATAAAATTATATGAATACAAAAAACAGGAAGTACATATGCGAAGAAGGGAAAACAATACATCCAATTGCTACAATTAGAATCTTTTCATCAAAGCTACAAGACTTTTGCATTAACTTTCAGTCAAACTCAAATTACATACAATAACTATTGTCTATACTAATTTTTCCAACCAACCTGACTTACATCGAAAAGATCAAATATATAGATGAGGGCGCTGCTTGGGATACCCTTCTCTTCTAACTACCATCTCTAAAAACTAGGAAACTCGTTGTTCTGCGTTACAAAACTCTCCGCATGACGTTTTCCAAAAATAGACAACAAATACATCTGGCTACATTATGAATTTTTGCAATCCGCCATGGGGATTCGGTTATCGATCAAGTTTTGTCATGAGGGAGTGATGCGTCATTTCTATCCTTCGAGAAAATATCTGAATGGATAAGTGTTATTCATAGTCCCATTGTCTGCTGTAGTAAATTTGATTTATGTCGTGCGCTCATTTGCTGGGGGCAATGCACGCGGCAAGTGGTTGTAGATAGTCATGGTTGCGATCAAAATGGAAAAATTTCTTAGGATGATGTTTCCTTCAAAACTGTCAAAATTTTCTTTCTTTTTGCAGATATAGGAACGAAACTCAGCTAATCTTGCTTCTTCTGTTCGCTGGCGAGAGCCACGTGGGATTTTTCCTTGGCCGCTTCACATTCTCTTGGGTGTTTCACATACCCTTCTTCTGATAGCCTCTGTGATTCGTGCAACTGTACAATTTTATATTGCACCTCTCTGAGCTATATTTTGAGCCATGTTACATTCCCTTTGCGGCCTTGTGCTGCTGACATTTCCAGGGTCTTTGTCGTTAGTTGTTGTCTCAACTCCCTGTTTTCCTAGTAAAGTTCAACGATAGCTAGTTTCGCTTGATTTTGCTGCTGAGATGGATATTGATCATTTGTACCTATGAAATCCATCCTTCTCACTCTACTCCTACTTTCTCGGCTTGTGCCTTCTACAGGCTCCAACCGAACATCGTGCATAAGTACTTTTTCAACAAACGATCTTGTACACGGCTCGTTTAAGATTCAAGTTTCCCCAATTTCCTTATTCTTCTTTGGCCTACCCCTTCTCCGAAGTATCTATTGTTGGGGAGATAGGGCCTCTACTATCCGTCCTTCCTACACAGGTCCTTCCACCTTAGGTTCTGCGTGGTGTGAGGTCATCGTTCCCGTGAGTAAATGGAAAATTTCCGTTGTATCCTTGGGGCTGTCTGTTGAGAGTGAGAACAAATCCCAATTGCTCTGGGGCTACGACCTGGGGATTCTTCCACTTCGCGCACCCTTCCTTATGTTTTGGGAGGTTTCCATTGAGAGACCAATGTTTATCCTGCGTGCAATGGATCTGACGAATGTCCAAGATGGAGAATTCGATTGACCTGGGCCTATGAGAAGACTTACAGCCAGAACATGAATTTGATTTTGCGAATAGAATGGGTGCATAACATATGGAATTTATAACAGATTGGGTGGAAGGAGGAATCGGGCCAGGGAACACTGGATTCATGGAGACTGGATGTTTTGAATCGAACTACAGATCTTCCATAACACATCCCTGCATGTAAGGTACAAGATATAAGGGCTGTAGGTCATGCATGATACGAACGTCACGATTTTTCATTCCTCCAGCCTTCATAATGAACTGATAATAGTTATATCACTTACCGATGTGACTTCCATTAATTGGTTGACTCAACCTAGGGCACGTAGATACTAACTTTTAACAGGACCCAACTCTCTAGGAACAACATACCCATACTATTTACGCATGTTTCAAATCTGACATCCCTTATTGTTTCCAAGGGCCAACCGACCACTTTCTGACTTCGGCCCCTTCATTGCTACATACCTAAATTCACATGTTTTGACACATGGGCCATAACTCAACTAAAATCAACTCTAATTTAATGTTTTTCATTGTTTGTTGGAAGGGAGGAAAAGTCCTTGAAGTCCTGAAGTCACGTAAAGTGAATCTACGTCGTAGATCACTCTGAGGATTGCCAATCATTGGATTGTCCAAGCATAGATCTGGGTCATTGGATCAAAGCCCAGAATAGAAGAAGAGTGCATGTGAGAAGATCAGATCCCAACCATTAGATCTGCACATGGGCGAACGTGATCTGTAGATCTCACAACAGTTCAAAGATTCGACACTCCGGAAAATGTTGGTGATTGTTGTGTGGAGTAGGGAAATCCTGAAGTCCTAAACTCCAGAAAAGATCATGAACGTTCGGCATTGAGGACACATGTCAGTAGATTAACGAGTATTTGGAAGTTTGGTGATCTGGAGGATCATTGTTAAAAATGGTTATGGTGTGGAAAGGCTCGAAGCCCCAAATCACGTAGTCAATCCTGACCATCTGTTGATGGGTGAGCATCAACCGTGGATATCCTTCCTTCGTCAATTCGACGTTCGATAATCTGGGGTTTTGGTGGTGATCAACACCGATAACTCTCGAATCTTGGAGTTTCAGAGGAGATCTCAACCATTGATTGCAGGAGGAGCGAGAGCCTTTAAAATCAACTTCATCGTTCAACGGTTCAGGGGTATTGTGCATTGGAGTTGCAGGAACTCCCAAATCCTGGAGTCCCGAAGCTCCTATTGTCTATAGATCTTGACGGGGAGTGTGAACCGTTGATCCATGAGCCTCCAAGAATTCTCCAATTCAACATTCGAGTGAGTTATGGTGTGGTGTTGTAAACTCTTCCGAAGCCTGAATCTTCGGAGCCAGAGAGCGTCGGGCTAGTTCCCTAGTTTGACGCTCAGGTGATTCGTGTTGTTGCATGGTGAGAACTCCTGAAGTGCTAGAGTAATGAAGTTCCAAAGAGCCAGTCCAAGAATTCTCCAATTTGACATGTTAGTGCTAGAATTCACCTTCCGATTTCATATAAGGTAATCCCATTACCCATCAGGTTATTTGTCACAATGAATGAATTTAAAGGGGTCAAACGGGCGCAAACTCAAGATGATATCGTTTTAACTCATAAAACAAGACCAGAATGCAAAATAAGTTGAGGTCTTTATCAACTTAAGTCAGTAACTTGTAGTAAAGGTGAATAGGAGGTAGAATGGGTGAGGAGAATGTAGAGGTATACTATGGACATTAGGTCTTCCAGTAGCCTGAGGAGGAAAAACTTCAAACATAAGATCCTCTTAAATTCAAAGTTTCAGGAAACTAAAGAACAACATAATAGTACTGCAATCAAACATCCATGAAAATACAGTTGTTGGCCCTTGGGTATGGAAGAAAGAGAAGGTCAAGGAAGAAAAGGAAAAACGTGAACTGTGTGGAAGACATAGTGTTTGTTACTGGGTCAAAGTGAGCAGAAGAGAAGAAAAGATGGAGCGAAGTAAGAGAAATAATTTCATTGGACGAGGAGATCGAGGATGATATATCAACAAGGAAGATGGATCATGGACAACTCAATAAGAAAAAAAGCCACCGTTGGATGCTTGGGGTACCACACGAGAAGGAAGGAAAGACAGGTTGTAAAAGCCCTAAAAATGTGGGCCGAGTTGACGTACTATTTTAGATACCTAGGGTCTTGGTATCTAGGGTTTTTACACCTAGGTTTTGGCCTAAGGCTGTCAGTGAGTGATTGTAATGTATAAATAAAGGTCAAGAGGACCTGGGTTGGGTTGTTGTTGATGTTGTTATTTTCGTTCTATATTTTGGTATGAGTGATTATTATTGTGTGAGAGAGAAGCGCTAAGTGTAAGAGCCTTCTGGTACTGTAAGATATTCAGCTGGGTGCGGAGATCAGTCCTACAGCTTGGTGTGCAGGAAGGGGATAGATAGAGAGAAGAAGAAGGAAGATATTCTAGTTGAGAGCATAGACAAGAACTGTATGCTTCATCTTAATATATTATAAACCACATTTCAGTGGACATAGCCCTAGAGAGAGGGTGAACCACGCATATCTTGTGTTGCGTGTTTGATTGATGCTCTATTCTTTGTCATTTGATATACTGTTGTTGCATTACTATATTAGATCTGATTGATAGTTGTGCATAGTAGATCCAAGTTGATAAGTGATATATGAATGATGTATTGTTCTCGTATTAGATCCACTTGATATTCCCTTTGGTTGTAGACATCTCTGTCCTGCAACCCCCCCATATTGGGTGAGACTGCATCTGCCTTGCAGGTGTTGCCGAAAGGGCTAGTAGTTAGGGCTTGTTGGTGCACTCTTGGATATGAACCCTGGGTTTGACCCTGTACCAACAAATGGTTCCATTGTCGGGACAAGAATCTTCTTGAGGGAATGTCAAGATGGTTTCCATAAAAAAAAAAGATTCAAAAGTGGATAGAAGATCAAGAAAAGGACTTTGCTGAAGCCCAGAACAAGAACCCTAATCTTAGAACAGAGGATTGGTTAGGAAGATATATCTTTACTGATATACATGAGATTTTCTTTGGAGGAATCCATCAGGAGGTATATGAGTGGTTAGCTAGGTTAGCAGATACCCAATTTGAGATCCGATCTAGACCTCATGTGGTTTGTATGTTGGCATTGATCAAGAAGGTTAAGAGAGTTGACAACGCTCTGTCAAGAGCAGTAGATCACTGGTTTGATAGAACCATTGGAGGGTTTGATAGCACCATTGGAGGGTACATCACCGAATTTTCTGTTGACAGAGTAGAGTCATATAGCCAAGCTGAGAGATATTTCTTCAAAGGACCCAAAGGAAAATTTTTACATTTTTTAAAGTTGAGGATCAAGATGCTATTGCATGAGAAGAACATTTTGAAGATATAGTAGTTGGTCAGATTGGGAAAGGCTGTTGTTCAAGAATTTGGACAGCGAAAATGACACAGAAGATGGACATACACACATTGGGAAAGCATTTAGAGAAGTTCCTCTCGTGAACCTGTTTAAGCAGAACTACAGGGACGAGGGTTTTTACAATGGAGAAGAGGCAGATCTGACGGACAAAGAACATTTAAAACCCGCTAAGACATAGGAAGGGGAAGCTGAAGAACCTCGCCGGAACAAGCCATAAACTTCAGGAACTGCGTAGACTGTTGAAGTAAGTATTATTACTCTTCCTGTTGTTTCAACAACACTAAGTAATCAGAATAGTCAGAGTAACCAGATTCCTCATAGTACCATTACTAGCAGTTCAACATATACTTAGACAGGAAACCTAGGCAACTCTATGGTAGATGAGATGAAGCTCCCTATATTTAGTAGATATGGATCTAAAAATCCTAATCAACACTGGTTTCTATGCGAAGATGTATGGAATATTAAAAATGTCATCGACGAAGCTGTTAAAAGAACTCAGTTTAGCACTACTCTAAGAGATCACGCACTGAGTTGGTACATGAAGATTTTCCAAGGACTTGCACAACCTAAGCCATTGAATGAGATCAAGAATACATTGATTGTAGAGTTCAAGAAACCCAAATCAGAGTCACAATGTATTACAGAGATGAAAGAAATCAAGCAGAAGGTAGTCAAACATGTTTGGGAATTCGATTAGAGATTCAAGACCTTGACAGGTCGGTTGACTTTTTAGATCCCGGATGAGAAGAACAAGGAGTGGTTCATCGCTTATCTCTTACCACACATCAGAGTTCCTCTGATGCAACAAAATATTTCTTCACAGGCCGAGGCACTGGAGATCACCATGAAGTTAGAATCAACACCTATGGGAAAATCCAGCTTAGGTATGAGTCAAATCTTGAGCCAGCTAACTAGTTTGTCTCTGCAGGTCGAAGATATGAAGAAAGATAAGGGAAAAGATAAAAGAGAAGACATTTGGTGTGTCAAATGAAAATCAGAAGGTCATGACAAGGAGAACTGTCCCCTATTCCATGAATACCTAGCCTCTGGAGCTCCTAGCCCTTTGAAGCAAGTCACCCTACCCTGGTGTGAGGTCTGCAGAAATAGACATTGCCCAGGTGAGTGCTATTACATGCAAAAATATGTCCAGACACCGAAAACTTTGTATTTCACGTTTTGTAAGTCCACGGGGAATGATGGTAGGGATTGTAGGAATTATGAACTCATGCATGAAAGGTCAAGGGATATATACAAAATTCAAGGCAAATTACAACAAGAAGGAAACACTACACAGTACAATTCCCCAGGAAGAGGAAAATTCAATCCTTGCAGTGGATTCAGAGGAGGAGGAGGTATGGGTCGAGGTCGAGGATATATCATCTGTTACAACTACACACAACCAAGAAACTTGGAAAGGGACTGTCAGAACCCTTGTACCACTTGAAGCTACTGCAGTTCATTCAAACATGTTATAGAAGATTGTCCTGTACTACTAGCTAAGCTTAAGGAGAGACGAGGACCTCAGTAGAACCTGCAAGTGCAACTAATATACACTGAACCTCACGGAGAATACCTTAGAGTCACTATTATCACTAGAGTAGGCGTTGTTACAGAAGAAGATAGATTGAACCAAGGAAAGACTACATAAGACTAAGGAGTTAGGAAAGTTGTGGAGAAGACACAAAATTTTGATGCAAAGAAAGAAAAACAAATGTTTGAGGAGGAAAGAAAAGAATTCATGGGAGACCAAGGTTCTTCATCAAAATCAAAACCATAAGTGAGAGAATATGGAATTCCTCTAGCATTTGATCAGTCTGATCTGCCAAAATAAGGAAAAGAGGTAAGCAAGCTCATGGTATTTTTATATACTTGTATTAAGCTAATTCAGGTTGAAAGTGTTGTACAAGAACTACAAAATTTAATCAGACAATATGAGCTAGGAAAGATAGACCCCTTACTGAATAAGATAGTACACAAAGTCTCTTAAAGGATAAGGACAAATAAGGAATTACACTTGAATGCTCAAATAGGAGAATGTGATATAGACTATGTGGTCCTCGACTTGGGGTCGGAGGTCAATGTCATGAAGAAGAAAACCTTGGAACTGATGGGAAAACCCAAGTTGATCTATTCCCCTATCAGGCTTAGGATGGCTAATCAGCAAGCTGTAAGCCCATTTGGAATATTGGCACATGTCCCTGTGGACATCGACGAAGTAAGGATGTTTACAGATTTTGAGGTGATTGAGATAGTTGATGATAGTTGTCGTTACCCTGTGCTGTTAGGAATTGATTGGGCTTTCAATAATTCCACTGTGGTTGATTTAAATAAAAGACGTATGACATTTGAAGGAGATGGCCTTAGGGTCACTGTACCTTTAGATCCCAATGAAGGTCCATGATACACATAACCCATTAGAGAAGAAGACCGTGCATATGAAATGGAAAACATATACAAACTAACAACCAGACAACAAGATTACATTAATCCTACGACGGATGGGAACCTAAGCTATAAAAGTGACAGTGCATGTTCATTGGATTAAGAAGAAGCACTAGAGAACTGGAAGAATAAAATGTACGAAGTATCTACAAGGAGATGCGCTAGATTAACCAGAGAATTTCGTTGGATCGGCATAACAGTAAGTAACTTACCCACCTTTGATGGTCTGAACCCTTTAGAAACCTTCTTGTCGGACTTCGAAGAAAGTGTACCAACGCAACAAAGATTGTTGGTAATGGATGAGGCCTTGAAAGAAACACCAGCAAGATAGTGGGGGACACACAAAATAAATATTTCATACTGGGGACAATGTCGTACTTTGATTACAATGCGATTCTCAACACAAGCAGAAGGCTGTGAAGTTCGGTACACAGGTCGAAGCTACCCAAAGGACCACATGCGAAGTTGCAAGGAAGCCTGGAGCAACACTCCTCAAGAGAAGTGGGTGCACAAATTCATTAATATGTTAGACATAACCCCTATCAACTGGTACCTTCAAACAGAATTGCGCCTCATCACTGCAGATTGGGAACGTATGACTCAGAATTTTGTAACTACCTTCTTATTTGAAACTCAATATCCTTTAGTAGATCAAGCATTATAGATTGTCAGATAGAAAGTATTTGAGGATGCCTCTAGCCTCCCTTTAGAACAAGAAGAGGACAAATGGACTGCACCCCTCCAGAAACTGCAAGGTTGTTACAACATCAATGTTAATGGAGACGATGATCCGAGGAAGGTGAACATCGCAGAAACATAGGGATAAAGATATGTGGAAGGAACAGGAGTTGAGCTACCTTTCATTGGACAACCGATCAAGATCAAGAAAGTAAATATTGGGACAGAGCAAACATCTAAGATTGAAAATGTCGGAGATTATTGGGATGCTACTACTATTGACAAGATCACAGAATTATTGCATGAATATCAAGACTTGTTTCCAACCAATTTCACTGATATCAAGGGAATTAAAGGGCCTACGGGAGATATGAGGATCCCGTTGAAACTAGATGCCATACCAGTCAAACATAGACCCTATATATTGAAACCTAAATATAAGGAGAAAGTGAATATTGAGCTCGACAAAATGCTGGAAGCAGGGATTATAGAACCTGTCGAAGAATCAGAGTGGATTATCCCTATGGTGGTGCAAGACAAGAAGACATGAGAGATCAGGATCTGTGTAGATATCAAGAAGTTGAATGATTCCTGCTTGCATGACCCCTTCTCTACATGATTCACTGACGAGGTGTTAGATAATGTAGGTGGACAAGAGGTATATTCTTTCACAGATGGGTTTTCAGGATACCATCAGATCCGAATGGCCATGGAAGATCGCCATAAGACCACATTTGCAACAGAGTGGGGATCATACCAATATATGGTGATGCCATTTGGATTGATGATATTTTCCAGGGTGATGGTTGAAGCATTCAAGGAGTTCCTACATAAATTTCTAGAAGCTTATTTTGATGATTGGACTATTTTTAGTTTACTGAAAAATCATATTGAATGTCAAAGGATAATGTTCGAAAAATGAAGGCAGTGTCAGATTTCCTTGAATATGAAGAAGTGCATATTCTTATCACCATTTGGAGTGTTGTTAGGTCATATTGTATGCAAGCAAGGATTGCTAGTAGATCCATCTAAAATTGCCATTATAGTTGATCTCCCCCTCCTACTTCAGTCAAACAACTGCTCACTGTGATGGGACATACTGGATATTATAGGAAGTTCGTTAAAGGCTATGCACAGATTACAACACCCATGGAGAAGCTTATCAAGAAAGACTGTCAATTTCACTAGACAAAAGAATGCCAACAAAGCCTTGATACATTGAAACAAAAAATGGTTACTGTGCCCATTCTAGTTTTCCCATATTGGAGCAAGGAGTTTCACATGCATGTCGATGCATATTATATTTCCATAGAATTTGTGTTAGCACAACCGGGAACAAGAGACATCGACCACACATTAGCCTTTGCTAGCAGGAAACTATCCACAACTGATATTAATTACACCACCAGTGAGAGAGAAGGATCAACCATGGTGTATGCGCTGCAGAAGTTCTGCCACTATCTATTGGGAGGACAGTTTAAAATGTTTACTGACCACTCCACACTGAAGTACCTAGTGAACAAACTAATGTTGGGAGGGAGAATATGTAGATGGATTCTTCTTTTTTAGGAATATGATTTTGAGATCGTGGTTAAGCCGTGCAAAATGAACAAGGGTCTTGGCCACTTGTCGAGGTTGGAACATGGAGAAGAGCCCACTAATTTGGAGGATACACTATCAGATGCACAACTGCTAGCCATTAGAAAGATTGATGACCACTTCTCAGAGATAGCCCAATTCCTGTCAACAGGGATGGCACCTAGTGAGTATACAATCACCCAGAAGAAACAGTCAGTAGTGCACACTGCAGACTTTTCACTTATCGTTGGACAACTATATAAGATGGCACCTGATGAGATATTGAGGAGGTGTGTTATGGAAGGAGAGCGACCATTAATCCTCGCCAAAGCTCACGAAGTCATCACAGGAGGACACTATGAAGGGAAAGAAACCACACATAAGATTCTTAGGGCTGGCCTTTGGTGGCCTACTCTACACAAAGATGCTAAGGACTACTGTAGAGCCTGCGATGTATGCCAAAGAGTTGGGAAACCCTCCAGAAGAGATGAAATGCCTCTAGCACCATAGCTGACCCTACAAGCATTTGAGAAATGGGCCATTGACTTCGTGGGACCTGTAAACCCGCCAGAAAAGCACACAAGAGCAAGGTACATAATCACTGCAACAGAGTACTTGACCAGATAGTCTGAAGCAAGAGAAGTTAAGGATTGTAGTGCAACTATAGCTGCACACTTCATATTTGATGGCATCATAACCAGGTTTGGATGCCCAAAGATCCTTATGAGTGATCAAGGCAAGCATTTTATCAACAAGATCGTTGAAGCCCCGATAGAGGAATTTGTAGTCCATCATAAGAAGAGCACACCCTACCATCCTCAAGAAAATGGGACAGTTGAAGAATTCAAAAAAATCTTGGAGACAGTGATGATGAATATTTGCAGTGTGAAGATGGATGACTGGGATATAAGAGTAACAACAGTACTATGGGCCTATAGAACCACTTACGAGAAGCTGACAATGCAGACACCTTTTAAGTTGATTTATGGTCTAGAAGTCATTGTCCCAATGGAATAGGTGGTACCCAACCTAAGAATCGTTTCCTTTATAGATATGGATGACACTAACATTTTTCAAGAGAGACTTGCACATTTGGTCGATCTATAAGAAGACAAATTTATTGCAGGATTCCATCAGGAGGTACAAAAGGAAAGAGAGAAGGCCTACCATGATAGACACATCAAGAAGAAGGCATTTAAGCAAGGTGATTTGGTATTGGTATACGATAGCAAGTTCATGAAGCATCCAAGAAAGTTCAGAACGCATTGATTGGACCATATGAGGTTGCCTATGTTACAGAAGGCAGAGCTACGTAGTTGAAGACTTTGAATGGAGAATAGAAGGTAGGATTGGTAGACGAGAGTCAGTTGAAATTATATTACGACAACCAACTACCTCGCAGCTCTCATTAAAAGCATGAGGAAAAGGGTTGAGGTACCAGGTGCAGCTGAAACTGGGTACCATACATAGAAAATACAGTCTGCACAAGAAAGGAATGGAGGCATAGAGCAGAAAGCAAAGACTACACTGCGCAGTCCGATGTTGAAGAAAAACAACAGGATCAGATTTGAAGTGCCTCAGGATGAGTCACAAGTGAGTGTTGGGGGCGTATTTTCCCTTAGGTATGGAAGCAAGTGAAGGTCAAGGAAGAAAAGGCAAAATGTGAACTGTGTGGAAGACACAGTGACTGTTACTAGGTCGAAGTGAGAAAAAGAGAAGAAAAGACAGAGCAAAGTAAGAGAAAGCAAGCCGTTGGATGAGGATATTGAGGATGACATATCAACAAGGAATATGGATCATGGACAACTCAACAAGCATAAAAATCCACCGTTGGATGCTTTGGGTACCGTGCGAGAAGGAAGGAGAGACAGGATGGTGAAGCCCTAAAAATGCAGGTCAAGTTGAACTAGGGTTTTAGACACCTAGGGTTTTGGTATCTAGGGTTTTGTCACCTAGGTTTTAGCCTAAGGTTATCGGTGAGTGATTGTAATGTATAAATAAAGGTCAAGAGGACCTGGGTTGGGTTTTTGTTGATGTTTTTGTTGTCGTTCTAGCTTTTGGTATGAGTGATTATTATTGTGAGAGAGAGAAGTGCTAAGTGTAAGAGCCTTTTGGTACTGTAAGATCTTCAGCTAGGTGTGGAGATCAGTCCTGCAGTTGGGTGCACAGGAAGGGGAGAGATAGAGAGAAGAAGAAGAAAGATCTACTGGCTGAGAGCGCAAACAAGAACTGTATGCTTCATATTAATATATTATAAATCACAGTTCTATGGACGTATCCCTAGAGAGAGGGTGAACCATGTATATCTTGTGTTGTGTGTGTGATTGATGCTCTATTCTCTATCATTTGATATATTGTTGTTGCATTACTATGTTAGATCTGATTGATAGTTATTCGGAGTAGATATAAGTTTATAAGTGATATATGAATGATGTATTGTTCTCGTATTAGATCCACTTGATATTCCTTTTGGTTGTAGACATCTCTGTCCTACAACCCCCCCATAGCTGCTTCAGGTGAGACTGCATCTGGCTCGCAGGTGTTGCCGAAAGGGCCATTAGTTAGGGCTTGTTGGTGTGATGTTGGAGCTGAACCCTGGGTCTTCCCCTGTGCCAAAAACAACTACAACAACCCATGTGAATCCTTCAATCATGGATACTTCAACATCAGAGTCAAAAAAGATAAAGAAGAAGGTTGACTTAGATTAAACAAGAAGTCTCAAATCAAAATACATAACCAGAGAACCATAGCTTCATTAAAACATTACAATACATGAGCCTTTCTCAACCATCGACCATAAAAAAATATAAAAAATGCCTACATATACTCAGGAGTGACTACAAGCACCCGAGGAGTGATCGAACCACTGCATTCAAGGCTTTACATTCCTAGTTCATTTTGCAGACTATGCATGCAGTCTCCTGTCAGATGCAAGATATTACGTATGAACCTTCTCTATCAGACTTCACATGCAGCTCTCTGTCAGATGCAAGCTTAGACAGTATGTCAATCCTTTTATAGATTTCCATTTATGGGGGGGAGATGATGTTTCAACCACCATTCGTGACTTCATTAACTGTCTTCATCGGGATTAGGATGGGGCCTGAGTCAACTTGACACCTGGAAAATGTGTTGGCCACACTTTGAACCTCTGCCACTTGGATCTTCGCTTGATGATTGTTAGGAACACTGGCAGAAGTACATGGACGATGATGTTGGGGAGATGGTGAGATAATCGGCACAAGCTCACAGGATAGAACGAATGATCAACAACTAGGTGGAATGATGCGGTTGGCGGAGAGGAGTGATTAGTCAATAGGTAGACGACAACAAATAGTGTGGGACGTGGGTGTGAGTGGAAGACAAATGTCGGGAGATGAGAGGGGGAAGAAATTATAGCAGACAGGGATAGGTGCACGGGAATTTGAGTGGAGGACAGGTGTCGGCAGGAGCATGGGCAGTATTGGGAGGTGATAAGTTGGTTAGCTCGGAGGGGGGGTAGGTGGTAAGCGGTAATGAGAAGGGGGGGTCCAATATTGGCCATGGGTCATAGATCTAAGTGTGCCATTCCCAACTTCTTAGATCTGCGCACTCATTTTCACAATGCTCCAAACCATCAAATCACCCAAAAACTTAGGATAAAAACATAAAGTGGGTTGTGCAAGAACCCCTTTCCTGCATTTTTTCACCAAGGGGTTATTTTCTAAGGGAAAAACACCCTTCTCCATGGGGGATAGAGACCTCCCTGCGAGGCTCTAAGAACTTCAATAGATTTAGTGCCTTATGTTAGGGCTATGGGGTCAATGATTAAAAAAAGAAGAGGAATGATATTTACAATGGTATGAAAGCCACTCATGGCTCAAACAAAGAACTTTTTTCAGAAAATGTCCATTTAAAGGGCCACCAAAAACTTCAGGATCCTCCAAATTCTACAACCGATAAGTATTATTTGAAAACATATCAGAAACTTTGAAGGATCCAATCCACAGGGCTTCAAATTTACCATGCTTGCCTTTGTCCTTCTTGGGTGCATCCCATTTGAGTACTAGATTTCCTAGATGGAAATCTTCTTTGTTTACCTTCCTGTCGAAATCCTACTTGATCCTCTGTTGATGGTGATGTGCTTTATCCAGTATCTTCTCTCTGGTCTACTGCACTTCTACCAACTGCTGTTTTCTTCTAATCATATCATCAGGCTCTCCTTGGTGGTCTTGGAAGAATTTTTCCACATGAAAGGGAATATGAGAAGGAAAATTTGCCTCAACTCCATACACAAGATGGAAAGGAGAGACACCAAGAGACATTTTTGTTGTCAATCTAGTGGCCCACAGAGCAAATTTGATCTTTGAATCCCATGATTTATTGTTGTCTTCTAACAATATTTTAATGATATTTATAAGGATCTTGTTAGAGGATTGTGCCATCCCATTCCCCTGGGGGTAATAAGGAGTAGAGTGAATCAATTCAATTCCAAACTTTTCACAAAACTGGATCAATGGTTCAGCCTTGAAATATACAACATTATCAGTGACAATTCTTCTCGGGCAACCAAATCTTGCATTAATATCCTCAAGAAAAATAAGGATTACCTTGTGAGAATAACTCCTTGTGGGGATGGCTTCTATCCACTCTGTAAACTAATATGTGGCAGTCAAGATCCACCTGTGCTGACCACTTGAAGTAGGATGAATTTACCCAATGAAATATATGCCCCACTGGTGAAAGGGTCCCGAAGCTACCACATGCTTCAATGTCAAAGACTTGAGCTTCTACTTTCTAGAGAATTTCTGACACTTAACACAAGCCCTGATATTTGCACAAACATCGATGAATAGACTAGGCCGAAAATACACAACCCTGAGAATCTTATAGGTTGTAGTCCTCCATAAGTGATGTCCCCCACATAAACTGTCATGAAAATAAAACATAATCTTTTGGGCCTCTTTTGGTTATAAACATCTCAAAATCACTCCCAGAGGGTCTTTCCAGTACAAGACTTGATCAATATGACAATATCTAATTGATTTAAGCTTTAATTCTCTCACCTTGTTTTTCTCCATACCATCAGGAGGCTGCAGCTTTTGCAGAAAAAATATAATGTCCTTGTACAAAGCACATTCTGACAATGTAAGGCTGACTTGAGAATCTTTATTAGACGACTCAACTTACTGACCTTGTAAGCAAGTGTTGATGATATTAACCCCCAAATATTCACAATTAGATTCATCCAGTAGCCTAGATAAACCTTGGCCTTTAACCAGTTTGGTGGGATTTATTTCAAGATCAAATTCAAGGATTTTGGAAATCCACTTGCTCCTTCTTCCGTCTATGTTAGGCTGAATGAGAATATCCTTCACAGAAACTGAAGGAACATATGCAATGAATTTTGAATGCATAACATAGACCCTAAAATCCTTGAGGGATTTGACCAAATCATAGGCCTGCTTTTCCATGATATCATATTTCATCTCTGCATCTCTCAATGCCCTACTGAAAAAGGAAATAGGTTGCTCTAATCCTTCAACTTTTTTCTGCAATAAAATAGCAACTATTGTATCAATTGAAGCGGAGGAAAAAAATATGAAAATCCTTGGAGTAGTCAGGACTGACAAGCACACGTGCTTCAGTCAACACCCTCTTGATTTGGTTGAAAGAACCTCTCGACTCAGCATTCAATTTCACTTCATTTCCCTTTCTGAGCATGGTTGTAATGTATTTAACTAATTCAACAAAATTAGAAACAAACCTTCTTAGAAAGTTGATTTTACCCAAGAAAGACTGAACCTCTTTCCTAGATTTGAGAGGCGACAAGGACTGGATGGCCTCCACTCTGTTCAGGTCAATCTTCACCCCTGTAGCAGACACAATGTGCCCCAATAATTTTCCCTCTTGCATGGAAAACAAAGACTTCTTGGGATTTAAAGAGAGACCAAATTTTATGCATTTCAAGAAGACCTTTATCAGATGATAGAAATGCTCTTTATCAAACCTAGAGAATAATGTAATGTCATCTAGATAGATGACTACAAACCTATCTTTTTCTCCAATGAAGGCAATGTCCATAGCTCACTGGAAGGTTTCCCCTGCGTTCATCAACCCAAAGGGCATCTTAGCATACATGAATGTACCACAAGGATTAGTGAATGTTTTCTTTTCTCTCTCTTTAGGCAAGGCAAATATCTCATTGTATCTAGAAAATCCATCCACCATGGACATCCTATATGCACCTACCACCCTCTGTAATATGTGTTCCATCTTTGGCAAGGGGTAATTATCCTTCTTAGAGATTTTGTTCAGGTACCGAAAATCGACACAAAGTCTGATTTCTCCATTCTTTTTGCTCACTAGGAACTAGTTGGCCACCCATTCAGAATATATCAAGGGGATGATGATCTCGTCATCCATCAACTTCTTTAATTCCCTTTCCATAATATGCAACAACATGGGGTTTATCTGTCTGAGTTTCTGCCTGAAAGGTTTTGCCTCTTCTTTCAAGGGATTGTTTTTTTCAATGATACTTGTGTCGTATGTTCCGAGATCTTCATATGTCCAGGCAAACACATCAACGAACTCTTCTAACAACTTAGCATATTCAACTCTTTGTTCCCCTGACAAGCTTCTTGACAACTTGGAAAATTTCATATCCTTCTCTATAGCAATATTGCACTTAGTTACCTCAGCATCATCAGTTGAAATTTTACCCTTCACTTCCACATCATTCCTATCAAAAAGTATTTCCAAAGGAACTAGTCCCTTTTGAATGTGATTGCTAGGAAATTGAACAATACGATGGTTAGCAATTTTGTTCAAGAAAACATCAACATGAGGATTACTTTCAGAATCATGATCTTGGTCAATATGTAATGAAGAAAACTCACCAACAGTCTCAAGGAATATTTTGATCTCAAGATAATCCTTAAACAGTTTCCAATGTTTGACATTATTATGTACAGAGGGTCTATATTTCACTTCTACATCATACCCGAGTTTAGGTGAAAAGGGGACTCTGAAACTACTTGTTGAAACAACCAGAGAATCAGTCGTGGTATTTTCTTCTCTAGGAATAAATGAAATGTTGAAAGATAAGGAAAAACTATCAACCAAGCCCCACACTTCATTTTTGTAATTTATTAGCCTAGGTGTTTGGCTTGATAAATATTTTTTATCTGATGGCCAATTAATTCATCATCCCCAAACACTGAAATATCTTCAATTCCCATGTCTTTTGCAGCCCTCAAACCCAAAACAAGAGCTTCATAATCTGCCACATTATTGGTAGTTTCAAATTCTAACTTGTAGGACAAGGGTATTGTCTCTTGAGTAGGTGAAACAAATAACACTCCAACACCAACACCCTCCCTAGAAGAGGCCTCGTCAAAAAACATCTTCCAAACATAGGTGATTGGAGGAGAATCTTCACAAAAATTAATGGACTCTTTTCTGATTTCAAGAGGAGGTTTGGGAGCATCAGTGAGCTGCAATAAACTGGATGCCAAATCACTATCAAGTGAAAAATAGGATGTTTGGTGGGGTTTTCTTCGTCAGTAATAATGGAGGCCAATTGAGCTTCCTTGTACAGTCTTCTATGCTCCCCCTAAGCAAAATAATGGTAGCATATGTGAGGTCCATCTGCAAGGTTCCCCCAAGTCTTTTTATCCAAGATCTTGACAAGAGCATACCAAACTTGGGGGGAACATCAGGCACCGGGATATCCATGAACACAATTTTCATGGGCAATTGAAACAAGGTCACAACCATATATTTAATGACCCAAAGACATTTCACTTTCCTAGAGTCAAAAGAATACAAGTCATGGTAAGTTTTTGTGATTTCTAATCCAAGTTCATCCATGACAGTTTTGGGCATGAGATTATGAGATGCCCCTGAGTCCATCAAACAATTATGCAACACCTTATCATGTATGTTCAATGATGTATAGAAGGGAGGGGATGAATCATATCTATATTCTATCAAATGACCTAAGATGACTACTGGATTTTCGTCTTGGAGATTTACTAAATCAGTGGGATGAGATGAAGCTTTAGAATGCAACAATTTAGAGAGTCACATTTTGAAATATTCATGCTTGACCAGCTCTAAAAGGGGGACAATGATTCTAATTTTTTGAATTTGATGCTCAAAGTTAAAAAAGGAGGGGGGGTTTCAAATTTCTCTTACTTATGGGACAATAATTTTGGCCATTGGTGAGGGGTTTTGTGCCTTCTTTTCTTTTCTGTTGGCTGTTACATTTTTAGCAGGCTTGTTTGCTCCGGTAGGATGATAAGGAATGCTAGAATTCCCTTCTTTATTTTTGGACCTGAGGTTATATTTATTGGGACTGATATTGGTCTTCTCCCCCTTACTCAACTCATTTAGCTGGATATCCATGAGAGACTCCTCGTATGCAGATTGGGTTAAATGGGGAAATGAGGAGGTGTCTCCAAGAAAATGGATTTCAGGCTCAACCTCTTCTTCCTCCCCTTCTTGATGAACAACAAGATTATTTTGGAGAGGAATCTAGATTCTCTGATCATCCATATCCATGTTTCTTTGATCTCTTTGGATAATCTGAGGGGTGTTATTTGGTCTTCTAAAGTTACCCCTATTTTCAGCATTAGGGGGATTCCTAAAAATCTTCTTTCCTTCCAGTTTCAACCTTTCCACCTAAGTAGGAAGTGACTTTAATAGCTTGGTCAATTCGTGTACCTGAGGGTGGGCAACTAAGGAAACAGAGGTTGAAGCTTCAGACCTCCCCTTTCCTCTGTCTCTATCAACCTTAATCCTAAGTTTATCAACTACCAATATATTGGACTCTACTTCAAGGGTTGCATCTTGCATATGAGCCAAGAAACTCTCTTAACATGAGGCATAAATTAGGGTCGAAAACAATAGCATAAGTAATTTTGGTAGAGGCTTACATAGGGTTAATCTTGTCAGGAATATTTTTATACATTTTATTAAACCTCTTTGAAAAGTCAGAAATATATTCCCCTTCTCCTTTCTCAAGTGATCCAAACTCTGTAATATAGTAAATGAAATATTTTTTATCCCCTCAATGTCTTAAAAATGCATCATCTAGGGATTCAATACCATCAATAGATCCAGGATCCAAGGCCCTAAACCATTTTCTAGCCTCTCCATTGTTGGTCACTATAATTGCTTAATTAATTTCAAACAACCAAGTGAAACATAAATTATCAACCCAGGGAAGTCTTTTGTTTCAAAGGTAGTTGTGCACTGTATATGCTCAATTCCAAAAGCACTTAGTGTTGTAGT
>SNQJ01S0182061.1:4910-16588 GCA_010110895.2 Picea sitchensis | reverse complement strand
AAGTCTAGCTCCCTCTCAAGTGACAACCACATGGCTTTCCCCTCATCGAATTTTATATCATGTCACATAACAATCATCTTACTGTTAGGAAAATACACACGATAATTATGGGGTGTTTCTGTGTACCCCACAAATATCCCAACTTCACCAGTCGGCTCCATATTCTTCCTGGCATTCTTCGTCACATGCACATAAACAAATGAGCCAAAAATCTTAAAATGAGAAACATTAGGATTCTTACCAGTGAAATCTTCTTCAGGTGTACTCATGCCAAGTACTCTATGAGGACAACGGGTTTTCACATAAACCATAGTGTTGCATGCTTCCTCGCACAAATGCATTGGTAGGCCCTGATCATGCAACATCTCTCATGTTGCACCCACGATCATTCTGTTCTTCCTCTCCATGACCCCATTTTGTTGTGGGTTATGAGGCGCTATGAGTTCTCTTTAAATTCCTTCTTTGCTGCATAAGTCTTTGAATTCGTTAGATATGTATTCTCCACCATTATCGCTCCTCAGAGCCTTCACTTGCTTCCTCGACTCTTTCTCCACCAATTCTTTAAACTCACATAACTTTGAGAATGTTTGATCCTTGTTATGCATGAAGAATATCCATCATTTACGAGAAAAGTAATTAAAAAAAATAACATAATACTTATGTTTTTTTGTTGAAGAAACCGAGAATGGTCCACACACATCTATGTGAACTCTCTCTAGGATCACCGAAGCATGGTTCTCCTTTTCATGAAAGGTGTAATTTACATACTTCCCCATGGTGCAACCCTTTCACTGATCTAACTGAGCAAGTGTTCCCATTGGAAGTCCAGTAGATATTTTCTACATGATTTTCAAGGCTCCATGATGAAGATGGCCCAATCGCCTGTGCGATAATTCACCCTCATCTCAACTCACAAATTTTTCTGCCTTTCCCATCATGGCAATGAAACCATCTACCTCCAGCTTGTAGAGATTCTTAACTCAAATCCCTATCTTCTTGACTTGACTCGTTGTTTTATGTCACAGAAAAGATTTTTCATCGCTGAAAACAATGTCATAGCCTCTATCCTCCAACATTTCCATTGAGACCAAGTTTTTCTTCAGACCTGGAACATGCATAACATCTTTCAATTGAAATGGTTTACCTGACTCCCTGAAAGGTAATAGTACCAATTCCAGTCGCACTATATCATCCATCGTCGCCTATATCTATATGCATTTTGAGATATTTCTCCTCCAAGTCACTCAAAAGATCCTTATCTCTCATCATGTGGAAGGAAGTGCCACTATCCAAATACCACATTGATCCCAATTCACTTGACATCATGCATGCGATCAAGGAGAAGTCAATTTCAAATTTCAAGGCAAGGGCCTCACCAACTGCAACTCCAACCGCCTTCTTGTTCTTCTTCTTCTGCGGACAATTAGTAGCGAGATGCCCATGTTTGCGACAATGAAAACACTTCACTTTCGACAAATCCAACTTATTGACTTTAGAATCGGATTTTGAATGGAATTTATTCCCCTTCCCTTTCCATGCCTTGGCAGCCAAAACAAAATCCTCTTCATCATCATGATTTGATGAAGAGACATCTCTGATGTTCTGCCTAAACTCCTCCTGCACCAAATCCGACCATAGTCGTTCCCAATCTGGCAATTTTTCCCTTCCATTGATAGAGTCTTGATAATTGTGCCAACTCTTGGGAAGTCCTAGGAGATCCAAGCTCACCAAATCATCATCACTGACTGTTATTCCCATAATCCCCATCTCATCCCGACATTGGACAAACTTCGTGAGATATTTTGGAATGGAGTCGCCCTTCATCTTGATCTTCCTGAGTTTATCTTTGAGCGCCAATTTCCTATGGTCACTGTTGTTTTGGAATAGATCCATCAAATTATTCCACATTGAATATGGTGTGAATTTCCCATGGATGCTTGAGACAATGTGGTCTCGTACTCCATCCAACAAGATCCTCACCTTTGCTACTTTCTTTTTCCATGCATCAAGATTTGCAGCATCTACAACATCTGGCTTATGATCATCTTTGTAAATGAATTCCTTCAAGACATTGTCTTTGAGTATTTCCTCCATCCTGTCCTTCCAAGCAATGTAGTTCGAGCTGCCCTCAAGTGCATACTCTAACCTCAAGCCATTGAAATCCATTTCAATCTTGAATCAAATGTTGCACCAAGAAAGTCTTTTTGCAAATTCGAATTCTATCCAATCACAAACTCAGCTTCTGCAATCTTCTGCGCTATGATACCATGTAGAAATTTTAATACAAATTATGTATTGCCTAGATTCTCCTGATCTAACAATTATATGACACTGTTAAATACATAATCGCTTCTACAAATATTCTTGTGGAATTTAAAACACGGTTGCCAATTGCAATATCAAGAAGAAAGATCAATCACACATAACACATGTTTTTCTGGGAAATCATAAAGCTAAAATCCCCACTATCATATATTATGTATGTATCATGGATCATGAAACAATATCATACAAACATCTAATCCAAGAGCTCTCAGTACAATATGCAATCATCTCACACTGCCATACAAAAATTGACAAATTCATGTGCCAATTTATTGCTTCGAGACAACCTGCCTCCTCTCTGCAATCCCCGCTAATGGAAATCCCTACAATGAAAATGAATCCCTCTTGCCTAGGTTGCGCATTCCTCATTGGCACATCCAATTTGTGTGTGGTTGCATGAGTGCACCCACTAAAGTCACAACTGATAGTCAAACTATCCCTTTCAACTGTTATCTCAACTGGGTCTCCACTGGATCTAACATGCATGTAGTTAACAGTGGTAAATCTTCAGTTGCATGTGATACCACTGATTGTGAATTAATTAATAATTAATTCACTAATCTCTCACTAGTGTAAGTTTAGTTACAACTAGTACAATTGAGCTTAACTCAATTAACTGAGTTAAATTACTTTACAACTCACATAACTACACATATAACTCTGTTACAACTAATTCGACTTGCATGTCCCACCAGTAAACCTTTGAACTTGAATTTCCTATAGCTAATTGATTTTCCACTTTAGTTAACTATTTCCAAGTGCTCATTGAGAATAGACTAATTATTTATTGTCCAACTATTATTAAGGCATAATAATAATCGACATACATATATAAATAGAATCAAAATAATACAAGTCATGGTAAGTATTTTTTATTTCTAATGCAAGTTCATCCATGACAGTTTTGGGCATGAGATTATGAGATGCCCCTGAGTCCATCAAACATTTATGCAACACCTTATCATGTATGTTCAATGATGTATAGAAGGGATGGGATGAATCATCTCTATATTCTATCAAATAACCTAAGATGATTGCTAACTTTTCGTCTTGGATATTTACTAAATCGGTGGCATGAAATGAAGGTTCAGACTACAATAGTTTAGAGAGACACCTTTTGAAATATTCATGCTTGAACAACTCTAAAATGGGGAAAGGGATTCTAATTTTTTGAATTTCATGCTAAAAGTTAAAAAAGGAGGGGGCTTTCAAATTTATCTCACTTATGGGACATGAATTTTGGTCGTTGGTGGGGGGTTTTGTGCCTTCTTTTCTTTGTTGTTGTCGGTTACATTGTTAGCAGGATTTTCTGCTCTGGTAGGATGATCAAGAATGTCATACTTCCCTTCTTTATTTTTGGACCTGAGGTTATATTTATTGGGACTGATATTGGTCTTCTCCCCCTTACGCAACTCATTTAGTTGGCTGTCCATGAGAGACTCCTCATATGCAAATTGGGTTAAATGGGGAAATGAGTAGGTGTCTCCAAGTTAATAGATTTTAGGATCAAGCTCTTCTTCCTCTCCTTCTTGATAAAAAACAAGATTATTTTGGAGAGGAGTCTGGATTCTCTGATCATCCCTATCCCTGATTCTTTGATCTCTTTGGATAATATGAGGGGTGTTATTTGGTCTTTTGAAGTTACCCCTATTTTCAGAATTAGGGGGATTCCTAAAACTTTTCTTTCCTTCACGTTTCAACCTTTCCACCTCAACAGAAAGTGACTTTACCATCTTGGTCAATTCGTCTACCTAAGGGTGGGAAGCTGAGGAAACAGAGGTTGAAGCTTCATACCTCCCCTTTCCTCTGTCTCTATCATCCTTACTCTTAAGTTTATCAACTGTCAATATATTGGACTCTACTTCTAGGGTCGCATCTTGCATATGAGCCCAGGAAGTAGCTCTTCTTTCTCTTAATAGGAGGAAAAAATCAGGGTTGAGAGAACTAGCATAAGTAATTTTGGCAGAGGTTTCTGTAGGTTTAATCTCAGCATGAATCTTATTATACATTTTATTAAACCTCTTTGAAAAGTCAGAAACAGATTCCCCTTCTCCTTTCTTAAGTTATCCAAACTCTATAATATAGTAAAGGAAATCTTTTTTATCCCCCCAATGTCTTAAAAATGCATCATCTAGGGCTTCAATACCATAAATAGATCCAGGAGACAAGGCCTAAACCATTTTATAGCCTCTCCATCAAGGCTATGAAAAAATATTCTCATCCATACATCTTCATTTACAATGACCTAATTGTCTGCATAACTATAAAAGTCTACCAAGTGCTCTTCTGTAGTTATGTCTCCATCACCTGTGAACTTAGGCAACTGCTTGAGGTAGCCACCAGCTAGAAGATCGTTCAGTGGTTGAGGTAGGACAAGAGGGGCATGTCTAGCATCCACTATGGCATCCATTTTGTTCCTAGGGAGATTATCACCTGCCATTAGGATGTGAACTGGAGGAGAACTAGGAGGAGATGGAGTTGTGCTTCTAGGAGATGAGGGAAACAACTAAGGATTTGGAGAAAAGGCTATAGGCCTCAAGGGAATAGAGGTTTCCCCTTGTGTAAATGAAACAACTATACTAGGGGGAGGAGTGGTAAAGGCCGAAGTGGGAAAATATTTTGTGTTCCTGGGTTTAAACCAGGGTACAACTTCGGGGGAAACAGGGGTGTCAAATTTTTCTCCCTCCAAACCGAGGCTAGAAGGGGAGAGATCAAAAGGAATACTCCCAAACCTTAAACTTTTTGAAACTTGAATAGATGGTATAGAAGGAGAATGAGAAGAAAATAATAGAGTTTCTAAAGATTGGTACAACAGTTGAAGGGCCTTCTTGATTGGTCTTTCATTTTCTGATAATTTTCTCTGGGTCATCTTTAGGCTTTGCTAGAGGCAGTTGTGGGTTAGACCTCATGTGTCTGCCTTTTGGATCCACAAATGAAACAGTGGAGTCATCAGGTGCATGCTGCAATCTTCAATGGTTCTGATATCTGATGCACCTTCAGAATCAAAAGCTCTTTGTTGTTCTATCCCATTGAAATGTCTTCAATTCATTCCCCGACAACGATCCAATAATGTTAGTGCTAGAAGTCACCTTCCGATTGCATAGAAGGTAAGCCCAGTACCCATCATTTTATCTATCACAATGAATGAATTTAAAAGGGTCAAATGGGCACATACTCAAGATGATATCGTTTTAACTCAGAAAATTGGACTAGCATGCACAAGCAGTTGAGGTCTTGATCAACTTCAGTTAGTAAGTTGTAGTAAAGGTGAATAGGAGAAATAATGGGTGAGGATAATGCATAGGTATGCTATGGACATCAGGTCTTCTAGCAACCTGAGGAGGAAAAACGTCAAACACACGATCCTCTTATATTCAAAGTTTCAGGAAACTGAAGACCAACAATATTGTAATCAAACATCCATTACAATACAGCTACAGGAAAATGAAGAACAACAATATTGTAATCAAACATCCATTACAATATAGCTACACCAACCCACGTGAATCCTTAAATCATGGATACTTCAACATCAAAGGAAAAGAATATGAAGAAGAAGGATGACTTAGATTAAACAATAAGTCTCAATTCAAAATACATAACCATAGAACCAGAGCTTCATAAAAAAATTACAATACAGGAGCCTTGCTCAACCATCGACCATAACAAAATATCAAAAATTCCTACATATAACCAGGAGTGAATACAACCACCCGAGGAGAGATAGAGACACTGCATTCAAGGCTTTACATTCTGAGTCCATTTCGCAGACTGTGCATGCAGTCTCTTGTCAGATGCAAGCTCTTATGTCTGAACCTTCTCTATTAGAATGCACATGCAACTCTCTGTGCGACACGAGCTCAGATAGTCTGTCAGTCCTTTTCAAGATTTCCATTTATGGGGGGGAAATGATGTTTCAAACACCATCCCCGAATTCATTAACTATATTCATCGGGATCAGTACAAGGCTTGAGTCAACTCGGCACCTGGAAAATGTGTTGGTCGCACTCTGAACCTCTGCCACTTGGATCTCCGCTAGACGATTACAGAGAACACTGGCAGGAGGATATCAATGCTGACGATGGGGATATGGTGAGATGATCAATGCAATATCACAGGATACAATGAATGATCGACGACCATGTGGAATGATGCAGTTGATAGAGAGAAGTGATTAGTTAGTGGGTATATGACAAAAAATAGTGGGGGGCATGTGTGCGAGTGGAAGATAGATGTCTGAAGATGAGAGGGGGAATAAATGATAGCAGACAGGGACACGAGTGCATGAATGTGAGTGGAGGAAAGGTGTCAGTAGTATTGCGATAAATATTGGGAGGTGGTAAGATGGTTAACTCAGAGGGGGGGGTAGGCGGTAAGTGGTAATGAGCATGGGGGGGGTCCGATTTGTTGTGGAGGTGACACATATGTGGGGGGGACTATGCTATAAAACCACCAACTTGGACCCCCCCCCTGTTAAAATAAAAAGGTTGGGGTGGTCCGATATTGGCCGTGGACTGTAGATCTCAGCGCGCCATGCTCAGCCACTTAGATCTGCGCGCTCCTTAGAAAAACGCTCCAAACCATCAACTCACCCAAAAAGTTAGGAAAAAATCATAAAGTCGGTTGTGCAAGCACCCCTTTCCTACATTTTTTCACCAAGGGATTATTTCCTAAGGGAAAAGCACCCTTCTATCGAAAATATGTGCTAATATTAGGCTCCATGGGGGATACAAACCTCTATGCGAGGCTGTAAGAACTTCAGTAGCTTTAGTGCCTTATCTTAGGGATATGGGGTCATATATTAAAACAAAAATATGAATGATATTTACAATGGTATGAAATCCACTCATGGCTCAAACAAAGAACTTTTCATAAAATGCCCATTTACAAGGCCACCAAAAACTTCAACATCCTCCAAATTTTGCAACCTGTAAGTATTATTTGAAAACGCCTAAGAAACTTTGAAGGGTCCAATCCACAGAGATTCAAATTTACCATGATTTCCTTTGTCATTCTTGGGAGCATCCCACTTGAATACTATATCTCTTAGATGTAAATCTTGTTTGTTTACCTTTCTGTCGAAAGCTTGCTTGATCCTCTGTTGATGATCATGTGCTTTATCCAGTATCTGCTCCCTAGTTTGTTGCACTTCTACCAGCTGTTGTACTCTTTTGATCATATCATGAAGCTCTCCTTGGTAGTCTTGGAAGAATTTTTCCATAGGAAAGGCAAGATGAGAAGGAAAAATGGCCTCAACTCCATACACAAGCTGGAAAGGAGAGACACCGAGAGACCTTTTTGTTGTTACTCTATCGACCCACAGAGAAAAATTCAGCTTTGAATCCCATGCTTTCTTGTTGTCTTCTAACAATATTTTAATTATATTTATAAGGATCTTGTTAGAGGAATCTACCAGCCCATTCCCATGGGGTTAATAAGGGGTAGAGTGAATGAATGCAATTCCAAACTATTCACAAAACTTGATCAATGGTTCAGCCTTGAAAGATGAAACATTATTAGTGACAATTCTGCTTGGGAAACCAAATCTTGCCATAATATCCTCAAGAAAACAAATGATTACCTTGTGATAAGCACTCCTTGTGGGGATGGATTCTATCCACTTGGTAAAGAAATATGTGGCAGTCAAGATCCACCTGTGCTGACCACTTGAAGTAGGATGAATTTCCCCAATAAAATCTAGGCCCCACTGCTGAAAGGGTCCCGAAGATACCACAAGCTTCAATGGAAAATACTTGAGTTGTTGTTTTCTAGAGAATTTATGTCACTTAAAACAAGCCCTGATATTTTCACAAACATCAGTGAATAGAATAGGCCAGAAATACCCAGCCCTGAGAATCTTATAGGCTGTAGTCCTCCAGAAGTGATGTCCCCCACATAAACATAATCAAACATAATCTTTTGGGCCTCCTATGGCTCTAAACATCTCAAAAGCACTCCATGAGGGTCTTTGTAGTACAATACTTGATCAATAAGGCAATATCTAATTTATTTAAGCTTCAATGCTCTCACCTTGTTTTTCTCCATACCATCATGAGGCTGTATCTTTTGCAGAAAAAATATAATGTCCTTGTACCAAGCACATTCTGCCAATGTAGGGCTGACTTGAGAATCATTTTTTAGACGACTCAGCTTGCTGACCTTCTGATCAAGTTTTAATGATATTAATCCCCAAAGATTTGCAATTGGATTCAGCCAACAACCTAGATAAACCTTGGCCTTTAACCAGTTTGGTGGGATTTATTTCAATATCAAATTTCAAGGATTTTGGCAATCCACTTGCTCCTTATTCCGTCTATGTCAGGCTGAAAGAGAATATCCTTCACATAAGATGAAGGAACATATGCAATGAATTTTGAATGAAGAACATAGAACCTGAAATACTTGAGGGCTTTGACCAAAGCATAGGCCTACTTTTCCATGATATCATATTTCATCTCTACATATCTCAATGCCCTATTGAAAAAGTCAATAGGCTGCTCTAATCCTTCAACATTTTTCTTCAATAAAACAACTACTATTGTATCAACTGAAGCGAAGAAAAAAATTAGAAAATCCTTGGAGTAGTCAGGATTGACAAGCACAGGTACTTCAATCAATGCCTAGTTGATTTGGTTTAAAGAACCTATGGACTCAACAATCCATTTAACTTCATTTCCCTTCTTGATCATGGCTGTAATGTATTTAACCAATTCAACAAAATTAGAAACAAACCTTCTTATAAATTTGATTTTACCCAAGAAAGACTGAACCTCTTTCCTGGATCTGGGAGGCGACAAGGACTAGATGGACTCCACTATGTTCGGGTCAATCTTCACCCCTGAAGCTGACACAATGTGCCCCAAAAAGTTTCCCTCTTGCATGGCAAATGAAGACTTCATGGGATTTAAAGAGAGACCAAATTTTATGCATTTCAAGAAGACCTTTCTTAGATGATTGCAATGCTCTTTATCAGACTCGAAGAATATTGTGATGTCATCTAGATAGACGAATACAAACCTATATTTTTCTCCAATGAAGGAAATGTTCATATCTCGCTAGAAGGTTTCCCCTGCGTTCATCAACCCAAAGGGCATCTTAGCATACATGAATGTACCCCAAGGAGTAGTGAATGATGTGTTTTCTCTGTCTTCAGGAAAGACAAAGATCTGATTGTAGCCAGAAAATCCATCAATCATGGACATCCTAGATGCACATGTCACCCTCTGCAATATGTTATCCATCTTTGGCAAGGGGTAATTATCCTTCTAATTTTTTGAATTTCATGCTCAAATTTAAAAAAGGAGGGGGGATTTCGAATTTCTCTCACTTCTGGGACAAGAATTTTGGTCATTGGTGAGGGGTTTTGTGCCTTCTTTTCTTTGCTGCTATCAGTTACATTTTTAGTGGGCTTGTCTTCTCCGGTAGGTTGATCAGGAATGTCAGACTTCCCTTCTTTCTTTTTGGACCCAAGGTTATATTTATTGGGACTACTATTGGTCTTCTTCCCCTTACTCAAGTCATTTAGCTGGCTGTCCATGAGAGACTCCTCGTATGCAGATTGGGTTAAATGGGAAAATGAGGAGGTGTCTCCAAGACAATGGATTTCAGGATCAAACTCTTCATCCTTTCCTTCTTGATCAATAACAAGATTATTTTGGAGAGGATCTTGGATTCTATGATCATCCCTATCCCTATTTCTTTGACCTCTTTGGATAATCTGCTGGGTGTTATTTGGTCTTATGAAGTTACCCCTATTTTCAGCATTAGGGGGATTCCTAAAACTATTCTTTCCTTCCAGTTTCAACCTTTCCACCTCATCATAAAGTGACTTTACCATCTTTGTCAATTCGTCTACCTAAGGGTGGGAAGCTGAGGAAACAGAGGTTGAAGCTTCATACCACCCCTTTCCTCTGTCTCTATCATCCTTACTCCTAAATTTATCAACTAAAAATATATTGGACTCTACTTTCAGGGACGCATCTTGCATATGAACCAAGGAAGTAGCTCTTCTTTCTCTTAATAGGAGGCATAAATTAGATTCGAAAGCACTAGCATAAGTAATTTTGGCAGAGGTTTTCGTAGGTTTAATCTCTGCAGGAATCTTATTATACATTTTATTAAACCTCTTTGAAAAGTTAGAAACATATTTCCCTTCTCCTTTCTTAACTAATCCAAACTCTGTAATATAGTAAAGGAAATCTTTTTTATCCCCCCAATGTCTTAAAAATGCATCATCTAGGGCTTCAATCCCATCAATAGATCCAATAGCCAAGGCCCTAAACCATTTTATAGCCTCTCCATCAAGGCTATGAAAACAAATTCTCATCCATACATCTTCATTTACAATGACATAATTGTTTGCATAACTATAAAAGGCTACCAGGTGCTCTTCTGCAGTTATGTCTCCCTCACCCGTGAACTTAGGAAACTGCTTGAGGTAGCAACCAGTTGGAAGAGTGTTCAAGGGATGAGCTAGGACAAGAGGGGAATATCTAGTAGCCACTATGGAATCCATTATGTTCATAGGGGGATTAGCACCTACCATTGCTATGTGAACTAGAGAAGAACTAGGAGGAGATGGAGCTGTGCTTCTGGGAGACAGGGGAAAGAACTAAGGATTTGGAGAAAAAGTTGTTGGACAACTGAGAGGGGGGGGTGAATCGGTTGTTACCGTTCTTAAACAATTATGCTTATTTTAAACTCTTTAAAGAGCACTCAATGACAATCACAATAATGCAGGGAAGTAAGCAATAGAACATTCAGCATCATTCACACATATGATATACACAGAGACATATATTTCCAGAGGAAACCCATAAAGGGTAAAAACCTCTTCTTCTTTATATGATAAGTAATCTTTACATTCTATACATTATCATACTTATGAGAACCAACTCATTGTGAGGCTACAACATTTGTTTTGCAAGATGAAACTTGCTGAGAGCACCAACTCTCTGTTTTCTCTAGAACCTACTAGAAGGAAGCACCAACTCCCTAGTTTCTCTAGCACCCACTAGAAGGAAGCACCAACTCTCTGGTTTCTCTAGGACCCACTAGAAGGAAGCAACAACTCCCTAAGTGTTCCAACACCAACTGTATGGAAGCACCAACTTCTAGTCACACAGGCACCAACCTGTATAACAGAGAACAATAGTTCTCCCTTACACCACCCTGCCACCCTGGTTTCTATGGCTGCAACCAGATGGAAGCTACAACTCCCTGTGTTCAATCAACCACTTGAACCTCTGAGGACAACAATCCTTCCTAGCACATCCATACCACCCTAAAAGATAAAGTTTGATATATATATATAAATTTATCACAGTGATACAATATTTATCAATGGCTTATCG
>SNQJ01S0182060.1:18133-34946 GCA_010110895.2 Picea sitchensis | reverse complement strand
TTTACCTCCACGTGTGAACCTGACGAGAATAGAAGACTCCAAGAAGCAAGAGAAACCCTAATGAGTTGGCTAATAACCCTAGAAGCCTTGTCGGCTCAAGAAGATAATTGATATTAGGCTATTAGCCTCCAAGAGAAGAAGTCGGCTAGAAATAATAATAATATACTGAATAGACACATATCCAGAAGCAGAAGTCGGCCCCAACAAAACTGGAAAAACCACTATAAATACAGGGCGCCAGTTCTCATTTGATAGCATCTCGGAATTGTAGTTCCCAGTTTGGTGCGCACTACAGTTGCAGTCTTGTGCGTAGGTTTAGAGGAGAGTTGTTGGTGCAGTTGCAGCAGTAGCAAGTTTTCAGTATTGGCTTGAATATCTCTTGGCTAGGGTTTGAGACTATCTGATCAGTCTTTTGTTTTGCGCTATCCTTGGAGAAAGGTGCGCTACCCTTTGTTTGGCTATCTAGCCTAGGGTTTGTTTCCGGAGGAATTCTCGGTCAAGCTTAAGGTGCTCGGAGGGAGGCTTCGGCCTATGGTTGGGTGACGAAGGTATCATCAATGGTAAAACGAGAACACCATGTTCTATATTCTAACAGAAAGTTCCCCATGGAGTAGTAAATGCAGTTTTTTCTTTATCATCCTCATGGACATCTATTTGATTATATCCTGAGAAACCATCAATCATAGAAATTTTATTAGCCCTTACTACATTTTCAAGCATATGATCCATTTTCGGAATAGGGTAATTATGTTTTAACGAATATCATTTTAGATTTCTGAAATCCACACATAATCTTATCTCTCCATTTTTATTTCTAACTGGAACTAGATTAGATACCCATTCAGAGTATCTAAGAGGCACGATAATTTTTGCATCAAGAAGTTTCTTAACCTATCTTTCTATTACAGGAAAAAAAATAGGATTAATCTATCTAAGATTTTGTTTGAAAGGTTTGATACTTGGTTTTAAATCAATCTTATGCTCTATAATAGAAGTATCATAAGTTTTCAAATCTTCGTAAGACTATGCGAACACATCTTTAAATTCCTTAAGAAATTATGTATATTTTTTCTTTTGTTCAATGGGAAGATATTTATATAACTTTACAAATTTTGGACTTTATTTAGACCCAATATTGCAATCTTCACCTTCTTCTGGTTGAGGATGAAAAGTATATTTCAAAGGGATATCATTTTGATCGAAGAGTCTTTCTAAAGGAATGAGTCCTTTTCGAATCTGATTATTTTTTAGCAGAAGCATTTTATGATTTGCAATTTTGTTCTTAAACGTTTCTTCGGATTCTCCTTCATGCATAATCCAGGCTGGATCATTTTGATTTTCATGATCAATGTAAGTTTCCAAAAATCCATCGATCATTTCGAGGAATTTCTTTATTTGTTTATCATCCTCAAATATTTGTCAATAATGAACATTATCTGGTATCTAAGGTTTGTGTCTCATCTCGATGTGATATTTCAATTTCAAAGAAGTGGGTGGGATTAAAGTACTTTCTACCTTAGCTAAGGGGTCAACTTGTTGATTATGCAATCTTGGAATAACATGAATATTAAGAGACAAAAAGAAATTTTCAATTAAGTCCCATGCACAATTTCAATATGATCTCATTTTGGGATGTTTAGCCTGATATTCGTGTCTCACTTTCTTCACAATAAGTTCTGCATTCCCATATACAATTAAGTGTTGAATTATAATTTTTCTAGCAGCTTCTAATCATAAAATCAAAGCTTCATATTCACATACATTATTCGTATAATCAATATCAAATTACAATCTATAAAAAAATGGAATGTAATACTCATCATTTGGTGCCACAAATAATACTCTAGCTCCATCTCCTTCCCATGAAGAGGCACCATCGAAATGCATTTTCCACGTTCCTTCTCTAATATTTACATTCTCCTTAGAAATTTTAACTTCTTCATTCTCTGTACAAGTTTCAAAATCATCATCAATAGATAATATACAATTTCCTAAGTCCTAATTAGCAACGTAGACTGGATAATTGTTAGGATTTTGTGGATCACTAATTGTATAAGCCAGTCTTGTCTCTCTATATAGTCTTGTAAATTTCCCACCAAAGATAGGAGTCGTGGCATACTTCATATCTAACTATATTGATTCTCCTAATTTAGCACCCTAGGATCTTGATAAAAGCATGTCATATTTTGCAATTACATTAGCTACTACCACATCCATAAGAACACTTTTAACTGGGATTTGCTCCAAATTTACAACTAAGTCCTTTATCATACCTAAACAATTAACTTTCCTAGAATCAAAAGAATAGAGGTTTTGATAAGGTCTGGTAATTTGAAAGCCCAATTTATCCATGATTTCCTTTGGCATCATATTGTGTGAAGCACTTGATTCTAGCATACAATTATGTAACAAATGATCATGCACAATAAGTGTAATATAAAATGGAGCCATAGAATCTTTATCATTTTCAATATGAGGTCCAAACATGATTGTTGGACACTCATCTTGAATATTAATAACACCAGTTTAACTCTCCAAATCTGGAAGATTTATTACTTTTGAATTTTCTACTTATATGACAGATTCTTAACAAGTTCTATCAAAGGTACTAGAATTTTAATTTTATTCAGTTCATTTTCCAAATTAAAAGTGCTAACCGGTTTTTCTGGTTCTTTAATTTGCACTTATGCTTCTTTATTTTCTAGTGTTTTAGTTTGTGTTGCCTTTGCTTCAACTTGTTTCATTTGAATTGTTGATGTTTCAATTGATGGTTTTACGACTGCAACTTCATTTCCTTTCTTTCGTAGTAAAACCTTTTTTGGTTGATTTATAGAAGCAATTTTTCTCTTGGCCTCAGATCATACTTATCTTGTAATTCGGCCAATATTGAATCAGTAAGAATTTTATATTGAGAGGTAGGTTCATTGAAATTATCAATATTTTCCTCATCCTATAGTTGTTTAAAACCTAAAGATAGTTCATCATCTTGTTGGGTTATATGAGGTTCACTATCATCATCACTGAGTAAATTCATTCCCTCATGCATTTCTTCGCATTCTTGTTCTTCATCTCCTTGTATTAAATTTTTCAGTTTTGAAAGGAACTTGAATTTTATGATCCTCATTCTTAAGTGGTCTCTGTTGAAATTGAGGATTTGTATTAATGTTTCTCCTGAATTGATTTGGATTCCTAACGTAAAGGTCGGGTTTGGATTTCTCCATCTCCATCTTGAATAACTTATTTGACAAATCCTTAATTAACTTAGCCATTTCCTCTATTTTCTCATCCTGTGCACTCCTCCCTGAACCTGAAGGCCCCCCTTGTTCTTTAAATTTCCTTGGCTCTCTAATTCCAATTTCAACCTTAGTTTTTAATTTTCTTGATGACATCATATTATATTCAATTTCAATCACATCATACTCCATCCCAACTAATGTCATATCTCTTCTCTCTCTCAAAAGTAATGCAAAATTAGATTCAAACACCCCTGCAAAAGTAACCTTTGCAACTGGTTGAGATGGCTTAACTTCGGTTGGGATCTTACTGTAAATATTGTTAATGAAGAAATACACCAGCATAATAATGGAAAAAATAATGCAATAACAATGAACACTCAGCTCAACCTTTCTCATTACCAAAGCATGAATAAATACAATGAGAGAAAATATTACGGGAAATCATCTTCTCCTACAATCTCTCAATAATCTCTCCATGAATCTCTCAAATATATTTCCTAACCTTAATTATACTTTCTAGACATAAAAATAACAATAATACTAAAAGAAATTACATCTAGAATATGATAAATGAATCATTATTCCAATGTTTCTCCCCCATAATGATCATTTGGAAATATTCCAAGATCATCTTTGAATTTTCAAAACTTTTCTTTTGATAGTGCTTTGGTGAAAATATCAACTACTTGTTCTTTTGTTCTGCAATAATTGATCTCGAACACACCTTGTTGAACCAAATCTTGAATAAAATGATATTGGATATCAATATGCTTAGTCTTCTTATGAAACACTAGATTTTTTATCATTTGAATAGCACTTTGATTATCACATATCAATTGAATAGGTTGTTCATGCTGCTCATGAAGATCCTCCAAAATTCTTCTCAACCAAATTGCTTCACACGATGTTGTCGCTACTACTTTATACTCTACTTCTGATGTGGAGAGAGAAATTGTAGGTTGTTTTTTAGTGCTCCAAGCAACTACTGTTGAACCCATGTTGAATGAATATCCTAAAGTTGATTTCCCGGCATCCATGCAACCTGCCCAATCTGAATCTATATAACTAATAAGCTTGAAATCTTCTATAGATATGTATATCAAACCATAACCAATTCAAGCATATATCTCAAAATCCTTTTAGTTGTTTTCCAATGTATTTCCTTGGGGTTTGACATGAATCTAGATACCATACTGACTGCAAAAGATATATCCGGTCGAGTTGTAGGTAAGTAGATCAAAATTCCAACCAATTGATGATACAAAGTAACATCAATTGATTTGGAGTCATCATGTCTGTATAACTTCAACCCAACTTCTAAAGGAGTTGTTGCTAGCTTTCAACTCATCATTTTGAACTTCTTCAAAATATCCAAAGTATACTTGCCTTGTGACATCAAAATACCATCTTCCTTCTGCCAAACTTCAATTCCCAGGAAACAATGTAACTCTCCAAGATCTGTCATCTCAAACTCAACAATCATGTGTGACTTAAACTTTTGAAATAACTCAGCATTGTTCCATGTGTAGATCAAATCATCAACTTAAAGTGCAACAATCAGAATATCCTGACCTGAATGAAGAATATAAAGATTGGGCTCAGATAAAATTTTGATTAAGCCATGATCCTAGAAGTATTTATCAATTCTTGAATACCAAGCTCTCACTGCCTGTTTAAGACCATATAAATCCTTCTTCAACCTGTAAACGTTATCTTCTTTACCTAGAACTTCAAAACCTTCAGGCTTCTCCACATAAATTTCTTCATCCATATAACCATTCAAGAAAGTTGACTTAACATCCATTTGAAAAATTGTCCATTTATACTGAGTAGTTAATGCAAGAACCATCCCGATTGTATCCCTTTTTTCCACTAGGGAAAATGTCTCAATATAGTCAATGCCTTCTCTCTGTGCATAACCTTTTGCAACTAAATGAGCCGTATACTTATCAATTGTGCCAGCTGATTTATACTTAGTTTTATAAACCCATTTAGTACCAATCACCTCTTTACCTTTTGGTAAGTTCATCAAATCCATTATATCATTTCTCACCAAAGCATTCAACTCTGCTTCCATAGCTTCATTTCATTCTTTCTTTCTTGATGCTTATGCATAAGTTTGAGGTTCATCCATCTTCATTACCAATGTCATAAGTGCATATTTCACAAGATTACTTTGGGATCTGGTAATCCTTCTTTCAAAAATTTTATCTAACATATTGCTTTCAGAATGAATTCTTTCAAACCACTTAGGTTTCTTCTTAACTTCATCTTCCTTTACTGACTTGGAATTTGATTCACCATCAATAGTAACTGTATCTTCTTTTAATTTCAACTGTACAAGTTCTGACTAATAAATTCCCTGCTCATCAGATACAACATCTCTGCTTATTATGACTTTCTTTTCTTGAGGATTAAACAACCTGTAACTTCTTGTTTCAATACTGTAACCAATGAAAATACACTTCACAATTTTATCATCCAATTTTCTTCTCTTTTCCTTTAGAACATGTGCATATGCAATGCAACCAAACACTTCCATATGTGCAACACTTGGTTTATGTCATGACCTTGCTTCTTTGGGAGTCAAATTCAACACTGCCTTCGTAGGACATCTATTAAGAATGTATACTAATGTGTGTACTCCTTCAGCCCAAAACTCATTACCAAGTGACTTAACCTTTAACATGCTCCTAGCCATCTCAACTATGGTTATGTTTTTCCTCTCCGTCACTCCATTCTATTGAGAGTAGAAATTGGTAAACTCTCGCTTTATACCATTTTTCCTGCAATAATTCAAGAATTCATTTGACCTGTATTCTCCCCCATTATTTGTTCTTAGGGAGAGTCTCTTGAAACCACTTTGCTTTTCAACCAATGCCTTGAACTCAAGAAAATGAGAAAACACTTCAGATTTCTCCTGCAAAAAATACACCCAAGTCTTCCTTGAAAAATCATCAATGAAAGTGAGAAAATAACGAGCCTTTCCAAAAGACATTGTCTCCATTCGAGCACACAAATCTGAATGCACCAACACTAGATGTTCACTAGCCTTCCAAGTTCTATTTGAGAAATTTTCCCTATGTTGTTTCCCAAATATACATCCTTCACACACTTCATCATCATTCTTGATATAAGGAAGACCATTCACCATATTCTGCTTTCGAAGCAATACCAAACTTTGAAAATTCAAATGTCTCATTCTTAAATTCCAAATCTTGTTGTTCATCTCTTTTGTTGCATTCAAACTTTATGAATTACTTGAATCAAAAGAAAGCTTGAAAAATTCTATCTTTAGTCATTTCTCATTTTTCCACAACTACAATATGATTCAACTTATCCATGATTAAACATTCCTTGTTATCAAACACTAAATTATAGTTATGCTACATCATTTGTCCTACATAAAGTAGGTTCTTCTTCAATGTTGGTGTCAACAATGTGTCATCAATAAACTTCTTCTTTCCATGCAATGTCGGAATTGCAACTGTGCCTTTCCCTTTAACTTCTGAAACTCTATCATCACCAAATACAACTTTACTAGAATAATTGTCATTAATTCTAGTAAACAACTCCTCTTGAGATGGCATATGAGTTCAACATCCTGAATCAATATACCATGCTTCACCTTCTTCATTATGTGCCATGAAACTTGATAAGAATAATTTCTCATTTATGGTTTCTTCTACAACTGTATTAGCACCTTTGTTTTCCATATCTCTCATTTTTGCATAACAATTTCTTTCAAGATGACCATATTTATGAAAATAATGACATTGTGGACCTTGTCTTTCTTGAGATCCTTCTCTTCCTCTTTCTCTTCCACGAAAACTGTCTCTACTTTGTCCTCCGAATTGATTTGAACTTCCTCTAAACGGACTTGGGCTTCTTCCCCTTCCTCTAAATGCATTTCCTTGATAATTATGTGATTGTTGTGGATTTCTATTATAATTTTGATTCTGATATTGATTTATACATCTTCCTCTTCCTCTATCCCTTGTATAAAAATCATGCTCCACTTCTCTAGTTGGTTTATTTTCTTCAACAGTAAGCAAAAATCCACTTCATTCATCAATCTTAATTGTATTTAAATATTTGGAAACTATAATACTAGTGGTGACCATATAAAACTTGGGAAAAACACTTCTTAAAATATTCTCAATTAGTCTCCATTCTGGAACATCTTCACCTAAGGACCGCATCTAATTAACAAGATCTTGCATCTTTGTGATGTAATCATGAATGTATTTATTACTTTGCATGTTGGCATTTTCAAAAAATATCCTTAGTGTTTGCAATTTAGCTACAGCCACACCTTCAATGTCCTTCATATGTATTCTTTAAAATATCCCAAGCTTCCTTAGATGATTCTGCAACATTAATTCTTGTAAATATAGATTCTTCAACTGAGCTCCCTATAAGTGAAAGTGATTCATTATCTTTCCTAATAATTTCCTTTAATGATTTCTTGTCATCATCACTTAATGTTTTTAATTCATCAGCAGAAGGCATAGTATATCCATCAATTAGAAGCTCCCATAAATATTTAGTGATGAATATAGGTTGCATGCGTTTTCTCCAATAGAAATAATTTGTGCCAACAAGTTTAGGCAACACAATATTACTTGTTGCCATGAAGAATAAATAAGAATGAGAGAGATAATAAGAGAGAATACGCTAAAGCAACACAAAGTGTCCCACTTTGCCTGGGACGAGAACCAATGTCCCAAAAAATAGGGACTCAACCACCACAAAAAAGAAAAATCTTTTATTAATGTTTGAGTACAATGAAGAGCTAAAAGCTCAATTCTTTCAAGGATTACAATCAACACTTCTTATATCTCCCTTTACTAACAAATATTACTTCTTGCTAGTTTATAAAATTGTACCCAAAAAAATAATAAGAGATTTAAAAATAATCTCTTTTACATTTATTCTCTCATAAACATAGAGCACTAATTCTCTCTCATTACTAAAACACTCTCATATACAACCATCAACCTATTATCTCTTTGTTTCTCTTTGCTATCTTGTTTATGGAGTATTGATATCGTGTTTATGAAGTATGTGTCCATACACCGATCCTTGATGACCAAGCACAACACCAAACAAAACGATCTAGCAAAAAAAAACAACGATTATTTTTCTCCTACACAGATTCGATCCAGTAAAAAAAACACAGCAATCTGTTCACCAGTGTACACCAAAATAGTGATACAAATCATGCAACTTAGCGATCCAAAGCAAGTGATCTAAACAACGATACTTCTAGCAATTTGTCCAACAAATCTACACAACGATCTGGTAACTTTATACATAGCACCTCCTAAAACATTGAACAGAGTCAGATAGCCACCAGATCCACGCTCACTGCACCAGTCCATCGCTAATTGGAGCTAATTCATGCTTCCTCCTTATCAACATTTGATCCTCTAGTTTTATATTACCATGACCTGAAGCCTCTTCCATCCAGTAAATGCACCAGTCACACACAACAAACACACCAGTTGCAAACTCCTCTTCCACACACTTCTCGCTGCAAACTCCACACACTTCTTCACACTTTACTGTATCATTCCTGCTCCACGTTCTAGTGTAGATGTTCACACTCTTCCCCACACAACAACTCCATGTTGCTGGAAAAAATCCACGCAAAAATTCAACCTCGACTGGACAATGGTGATACCTCACAATTACAGTAGCATGAGAAACCTATTGCTTTGATACCAAATGAAGAAATACACCAGCATAATAATGGAGCAAATAATGCAGTAACAATGAACACTCAGCTCAACCTTTCTCATTACCAAAGCATGAATAAATACAATGATAGAAGATGTTACGGGAAATCATCTTCTCCTACAATCTCTCAACAATCTCTCCAATAATCTGTCCATGAATCTCTCAAATATATTTCCTAACCTTAATTATAATTTCTAGACATAACAAATAACAATAATACTAAAAACAATTACATCTAGAATATGATAAATGAATCATTATTCCAACAGTTAAATCTTTGAATGAATTCAGAAGCTGTTTCAGAAGCCTTCTTTCTTAATGCTCCAAACTCAGAAAAAAAATAAAGATGGTCTTTCTTTTCACCCCACTGTCTTAACAAAGTAGTTTCTAATTCATCATAAGTTGTTACAGAATTTGCAGAAATTCCCTTAAACTAGGTTCTGACTTGGCCCTCAAAAGTTTTTATAAACAATCTCATATAGACATCTTCAAATTCAATACCAAGTATATCAACAAATTGATCAAAGAATTCCATATGCTCAGTGGTTGTTAAATCCCCTTCCCCATTAAATTTAGGTAAAATCTTCATATAATTGTTAGGTAAATCATGTAAATTTGTAGGAAGGGCTAAAGGTGCATATCTAGTAGCTACTTTGGTAAAAAATCTCGGAGGAGGTGGTGGTGGATTTACTTGTCCACCACCTCCACCTTTTACACTGCCCATTGTGGGTTTTGGAGATGAGATGAGAGGAACATAATGAAGATTATCAAAAACCTCAAATGATTGTTGTACTAAGTCTTTAATAGCTTCAGGGAGATAATAATGAACGCCTACAAGATAATCAAAAGGCGATGAATCTCTCGATATAGATGAATACTTAATTTTAGAAGGAATTTGAGAGCTAGTATATGGTCCTTCATATTGACCTAAAGAGTAGATGGGAGAAATAATATGAGAGGAACTTAAATATAGGATAATCTTCTGGATTTTTAGGAATTAAAACCCTTACTTTGGGAGGATTGAGGATAGATCGAGGGTAAACAACGTTGGGAACTAAGGATTCTTCCTTAATCTCAAAATCATAAACTTGTGTGGAAGAAAAAGGTTTATTTTGAAAATTTAAACCTTTTAAAACGTATAATTTTACTTCAGGTATCTCAATCTTTAGATTTTCTGACTAAATTTCTGGAACACCAGTTGAAGCCTCAGTGGAAGAAGATTTAATTCGAGGTGTTTCTTTAAAATCAACTACACTTGTTTCTTTTGTTGAGATATTAACCTTAACTTGAGAATCTTTGGGTTGATAAACCTTACCTATTGACGTAGAAGTTTGTCTTAGATAACCTTTAGGTTTGAGAAATTTTCCAGGATCTAAGACAGGTGTGGTCTACTTCTTATCTGGATTTTGTCTAGTATTCTTTCTCTTGAATGCCAACTTTAAAATAATGGAGTCACCAGGTGACAATCAAAACAATCCTAAACCTATGTTTGATTCTTGTTCACCTTCAAGAACCAAGATTCTTGTTCACCTTCAAGAACCAAAACTCATCTTTGTCGAACTCCCAGGGAAAAATAACTTCATATCTTTGTTCCTCGAAAATGACACCAAAAAAAGATGTTGTTCCTGATATTTGTTCCAGGCTCAAAGAACAATGTCAAGCATCCAAAATAATGATATTTGATTTTAAAGTGCCTTTCTATTTTCAGTTAAGAATGAGATTCCAATACTCTTATAGTTTGGAAATACAAAGACAATATATTTTCCCTTGCGCTTTTTATCAATAATGAAGAGATGGAAAGAAGAATTAGAGTAAACAAAATTGACAAACAAATAAAGGTATTTGATTCAGATAAATATTACTTTATTTTCAATAGTAGAAAACTGGAATGTGTCTGAAATATGATAATAAAATAAGAACAACTACACAGATACAGGTCTTGTTCCACTCATAGTGAAACAGAGGAAAATCTCTACTTGAATATATGTCTAATAAGTAAATTGCAGTAGATGTATTACTAAATTGCAGTCATTCATTCTTTAAACACCATAGAGTGAAGAAAATGAATAATGATAATGAAAGTAACAACACATAGAAAACACATTACTCGAAGAAATTAGAAGTAGAATCTTTGTATTTCTGTAGAAATTTCTATTAAAAAATCTTTCTTTATAGCAGGCGAGGAAAAATCCCTCATGTCTCAAATGTATATATTTATACAATTTCATCTTAACCAAAATAGTTTAGATTCCACATTTCTAGATACTAAAATAGAAAAAAATCCTCTACATACTTGATTAACATCAAACTAAGTATTACAAAATAAAACATTTGAACATTTGTCATGCTTCTGGAAACATCATCATTGTTGGATGCTTCAAGGCTTATCTTTTCTTTATTTTCTCGTAGATGAAACTACTTTTTATTGATCTTTGTAATGAGTGTGCAAATTCAATAATGCAACTATGAACTTAGGAGGCTCCGTATTAACATTTAACTCAAAGTTAAAAGCATTTCTATGTACCAATGGTAAATGCTTTTAAACTCTTACCTCAGCTTGTTGAGTACTTTGACATTGTAAATTGTGCTTGATCAAGAAATGGTTTAAAATTTGCAAGTTGACTTGATTCGTCTATTGGATGTCAACTTTATTCGTTTCTTTGTTTTTATTCATATCTTCTCCTCATTAACATTGAGAGTCCCAATAATTCAATGTACATCACTGAGGTCAATCTCATCCATATCTACATCTACAACTAATAGAGTATTTAAACAAAATGCTTTGGCTTCTCTAGCCAATATTTTACTCTCTCCAAGTTATTTTCCGAAGTCTTCATTTCCATTTCACCCTTTAATTGTTCAAACTCTAAAAACTAAACAATTCCTGGTACATTTAAACTCTGATTCCACATCATCAATTCCTGAAACTTGGATCTTGTATTGACCAACGTTTTTTCTATATCAACAATGATTTGTAATGAATCATTGATGATAATATATTTTTTTTGAATAATCTCCAAGATTTCACAAAAACTGTCTTGGGTTGATTGTAATCCATCATTAATTTCCAGGGCCTACTTCTTAAAAGAAGAAATATCAACAATTTCATTTTCAACCTTTTTGACTTGGGTTTTTAAATGAAGTATTAAGGCATCTTTCTAGGAAAGAGTATTCTTCAACATTCGTTGATCTTGAAGATTTATTCTTAATTTTCCTTGTAGTTGTTAAATCTATTGTTCATAACTTTGTTGGGTCGAAGTTAATTCAGAACTAACCCGTTCTTTAATAATTGCCTCTATTTGTTTCGAACCATTTTGCAACTGCTCAATTAAAATATTTTTCTGATCAATCTTCTCTCTTAAATTGTCTACTGACCATAAATTTGTTGTTGCAAAGGCTCTCAGAGAATCTGCTACCTATTTTGAAAATTCATGGTCACTTTGTCCCTAACCATAAAATATCATTTTTTTGTCTTTTTGTGATTACACCTCCTTTCTTTTAAATCTCTCTCTACACAATAACTTTCATTTTCTTGCTGAAGAAGAAATATGATGAAGGCATTCCTTTTGGCTCAATAGGTATCATATCTTCAACATTTACTACCTTTGAACCACGTATATCAAAGCTTGATGCAAGAGGAGTTAAGGATGGAATAGGATATGTAAGTGCAGTAGATTCCCCTTGAGTAGAGATATCTTTTAAGGGAGTCTCAGTGTTTGAAGCAATTTGAGGGAAAACATGTCCATGCTTCATCAATGCTTCAAACATTTCCCATGTTTCTTGCAAAGTCTTACCTGGTAGATTTGTTTCCTTCTCCGTTGTATCTTTTGATAATGTTTCTGGTGTTTTATCAACTTCTCTAGTTTTGATCTCAGGCAGATCATGTTGCTTAAGATTAGAAGATGGTGGCACATCTGAAAATGGATTACCATTATGAGTAAAAATTTGTTCCACTTATAAAATCTTGGGTAGACAACTTCTCTTGTGCTTTTGAAAATTAAGAAAATCTTAGTGTTCTTTATTAGAGAGAGTTTGGATTCTGGAAAGAACTTCATCATATGGCTTCGCTCCTCTGAAAATGTCATCAAATGGTGAATCTTCATGAAAATAATTTTTCAAGATGAACTGAGCCAAATGATTTTCAACCACTTTATGTGGATCATGCCTTTTGAATTCAATGGAAGACAATGGAATATCCTCCAAGGTTGAAGCTTCAACCTTAGCATGTCCAAAATCCAACAAGGAATATTCACCAACCTGTATGGGATAAGTTGGCCATACCTTTTTATGTGTTGCCTTTAATTCCTTGGTTATGCCTGCAGAAACTATTTTGTATGCCACTTCACTGCAAATGAGTTTATCTAGCAGAAATTTTGGTAAAGCATGACGAGATACAAAACAACCATGTGACATCCCCATGTTATGACTACATGTGACACGACGTAAAAGAAATTTTTTTTTATTCTTTTTTTTTAAGCAAGAAGGCAATCAACGACAATAGTTAAACAACACAACATGACGACGAACACAACGCACGCAGATTAGGCAACATACATCAACGACTCAACATGCTATCACCTCATGCAACATGGGCCAAACATGCAACTAGACGTAACATGTGTTAATCAATAGACAAACAAAAACGACTACCCGCCCGAAACAAGCAAGACAGCGCCTACAAGCTAAAGGACAACATAAACTATGATATAGAAAAAGCTCTCCTCAATTTACCAGTCTGCAATTGAACCTAAATTTCCCATAATCTGCTAAGAAATCCTGGGAGGAGGGTTATCATGTAGAACTTCATGAATTTGGATGATAACATTATGGAAAATTTCATAAAAATATGGTCTTTGACATTTTCCTCCAACAACTTAGAATGATAGATATGTATTGGCTCAGGAGATTTTGGAGTCCAAATCCAATTTATCAATGGAAAGGGGTTTTGTAACATATATCATCCATAATATACGTCGACATATAAAAAGGAGTCGGTTCACCTTTAGACTTTTGACTTGTATAAATCCCTATTTGTTTGACCAAGTTGTCAGACAACAACTTTCCCTAATTAAAAGTGAAACCCTCTGCAACTTCATAAATAATAGGAACCCAATCAACACTAAAATGTGCAGGGTTTTTCTTTCCGTACAATCTACAGAGTATCATAGCTATGTACATAATATGTGCATCACAAGAAGATGTGGAGTATATACCATGACTATCTACTTTGAATTTATTTTCATTTCCCCACTAGGTTTTAATTATATCATGGATGCTTCTATCATAATCTACACATTCTTCTTTCTCAAACTTTTTCACAAATTCTGCACTGTAGACTTATTTGGGAGTAGTGGTCAATTTATACATTACTTGTATATCTTCAGGTCGAAAAGAGACGACAATAGTTCTTTGATTGTTGTAGATGGTCATGGTCGGTATATCCACATGCTCTAGAGCTCAGTGTATCATGTTTGTGTAGGGAAATAACTTCATCCTTGATGCAACCTTATGTAGTTTCAACTTGGCGATGTCTTTTAGCATGTTTGTATTTAGAACATCTTCCCCCTCGCTTGCATCATCAGAAACAATGGATTTCTCTTCCTTGAGAATTTCATAAATCTGCGCCTAGGATTTAATTCCATTTGTTAAATGAGTAGTAGTATCTGGATAAATTTCAAAATTTGGGTTCGGCTCCTCCACAGACTGGCTTTTTTGCTCACCTGTGAGGTGCCATGACTTCTCGACAAAAACATTTGCTCCTATGGAAAAAATAACACCTGTGAATGTGAATACAGAGATAGAGATAGAGTTCAAATCTTTATCAATTCACAATTTAACACACCATCAATTCTCCAGTTAATACTTCACATTTGAACAATCAGGTCATAATGCTAGAAAGTTGGTGAATTTATTACTTGACGGCGGAAAGCTTTACTATAATATCTTACCCTAATCATTTTTAACTATAATTAACAATCCTGATTAGCAAGCATAAGTACTCCGACACTTCCAGAATTCGGGGATTCGTGGCTTTTAAATAGGGAATGTTAAACCTATCATGAAGTCTGAAGTCGTGAAGTGATTTAATTATCCTTAATCAAGTTTTTATTAAGCTAATCATTACTTAACCTTTCATCTCCGACACTTCGGGACTTTGGGACTTATGGGATCTATTAAAAATGTGATATCCCGGAGAACGATATCTCAGAGTGATGTGGCAGGATGATACCACATATGATGACATGTCATAGGAACATGGGTGACATGTGTCATCCTAAAATGTGCAAATTACGTGTCCAAAAATGCCAAAAGTAAGTGCCATGTGTCTCCACGTAATAAGAATTTCAAGTGACTTAGGACACGTCAACTAAGTATTTTCCTTTATGAATGTGTCTTCCGGAACTTCGGGGCTCCGAAGCTCCATGACTTCGAGATTAAGAGGTTCAATAAACATTGAGTTTGAAATCCCAAAGCGCGAAGACCCAAAGTGGAAATATGATAATAAAAGGGTAAAACATTCAAGGGAAAGATATAACATTAGGTTGATTCGGGCTTCAGGAATGAAGGTATTTGGGATAACTCAAAGAAAAAAATTCAAATAATGTCGAAGGACGAAGTCCCAAAATGGAACCACGAACAAAGACACTATATCGATTAAACATTGCGCAACTTTGTATCCCTGAAATTCTGCGAACCGTTTATGTTGATATGCGTCAGGATTGACGGTTTAGGATTGATCCACCCTGTCGAAACACAACAACGAATTTTATTAGTTTATATAATAATAATTCTAAAGAAAAAATTTATTGAAAGACAACAAAAATCAGGAAATATCTATGTCGTTAAAAAAATTAGGAAAGAAATTGAAAATTCAAATCTTTGTTTCACATTTTGATTTATGTTCTAACAGGGCACATACCCAACACTCTCTTTTGCCATCAAAATTCAATGAACAAGTTGCAACTGGGGCACTCCAAAAGAGATCAATTATATGAATCACTTCCTAAAAATGTTGAGTGCTTAAACAATCCATGTGAGTTTTATCCTTTCTTCTCCCATACATTTATAGTTTTTCTACTTCTCCATGCATCCTACTTTCCTTTACTATTTTCTAATTTATATTTTTTACACATGAATAATATAATATTGAACCTTGAGATCATCAACACCACATCCATCCTTGTAGGCATGTAGTAGTTGTTTCACCTCCACCCATTTACCCTTCTCAATCCACCTCCTCCTCATCATAAGAATCATTTCTTAAAGAAAATCTCCCTTTCACACCACCCCCTTCCTTTTCCACTCTAGACACAACTATTCCTATCAAAGCCTTGAGCCTTTATTGTACAAATTGGGCAATCAAGGGTCATGCCCAATATAAAACATTCCTTTGTGAATTCAACAATCGGGGTCATGCCCAATAAAAAAACATCCCTTTGTGAATTCAACAGCCATTGAGGCTATGGAAAGGTTTTCAATTTTGACTTTGTTAACATTGAAGGAAGGGAGATACATATCACTTGTTTTACAATGCTCAAATCCAACATGGCCATGTCTACATCAAGTCCAAGGCCATTCTCAAACTAGCAAACAAAAAGTTTAACCATTTGAATAATGATTGAGAGATGTTTTTGAAACTCACATCCTTGGTACCTCATTTCCCAATTGATGATCCATCAATTCCCTAATACCATTCCAACTTTATGTCAATAGACAAAATTAACTTAAAGACAATCGGCTTCATTGTTGACATTGTTGTTGTTGTAACTAACATTTCCCTTAGCTCATTTATACATAGAAAAGATGAGTTAGACATTATGAAGAAAAAATCCACC
>SNQJ01S0182059.1:0-19178 GCA_010110895.2 Picea sitchensis | reverse complement strand
ACATGGCGAATGCCTTTCACTAGGTAAGGAATTCGTTCCTCTATGCCTACTCACTGTCAGGGAGTGAAAATTCTCCCTACCCTTATTTGGGGGAGTGTTGCAACACTCTGTGCCCCATTCTGAGGGAGCGCTGTGTTGTTTGAGGAGATCATTGGCTGTTGAGGAAAATCAAGGAAAAATCCCCCTCATCTCTGGAGTTGGTTGGATTCAAATATGAGGTCAAGGATGGATCTTAGGGGAGATCCGCAACTGATGGAGAAGGATCCTCAACCTATCCCAAGAATATCTAAGGTGGTTGGGTCTCTCCAATATTATATAAGGAGGCCTTCTCATGGTGAAATAAAGATGGAGTTTGAGAGATACCTAACTTATGATCTCATGAGAAGGGGTATTGAGGACATTGAAGGCATCAAACTTATGATCTCATAAGGGAGATAATCAGTGAAGCATATTCATTTTGATTGTGGATTATTTTAGCAAGGGGCTGGATAAGGAGAGTTGGAAGAGGCTACTGCAACTTCATCAAAGGTCAGTAAGTATTGCTATCTAGTTCTCATTAATACATGTGTTTGGCCCGTTTCTTTCAAGGTTGTGTATGCCTACATGAAATTGTCTTTGATAAATAGATCTAGTTTTGAATTAATCATGGTAGAATAGGAATTTGTTTTGTCTTTTCTTTTATTGGATTGAAGGACTTGTTGAAGATCTTGGGGATCAAGGCTCAACTTGGACTGGGCAAGGAAAAACATCAACAAAAAGGTACATTCTTCTTCCTTTTCTCTATTTGATTGACTTAGCTAGGTTTAAAAGGATGTCAGTGACCAAAGTTAGCACCTTTCTGTCTTGATATTAGAGATTTAGGGTTCAAGAGTGTTGCACCTCTTTTGCCACCTAGATGAGAAAAACATAGGTGCTTACAAGATTAGTTGGGTTAGCTACGCAAGACAACTGTAAAGGAAAAGGGTTAGAGAAAGAAACATAAAAAAAAAACTAAGAATTAAACTAAGGAATAAAAGAACAACTAAACTATTGAGCATATGGACATAAGGACAAAAAACCAATAAGACTCATGTCACCAATGGTAAGGATTATATTAGTGAAAGAAAACACCAAGAAGAAAGAGGACTTTGGGTCCCTTCTTCCTCCAAGAGAGGGCTCTTGGACCCCCACAACTAATATCTTCTTACAACTTTGAATGAAATGGTGAAAGAATCCCAAGCTAATCCACTCAAGAGGTGAGATGGATTGCCCAATGTAATGGTGCTAGTATACTCTTGATGAGAATAGAGGATTCCTCAAGAGAATAACAACAACATAAATTTGCTAATGAATTCCTTGAAAATGAAGTGCACCCATGACTTTGTTTTATAGCACCTCTTTGAGGTATTGTGCAACCAACTTGTAGTGTGAAAATAGGCTATTTAGGGCATTTTTAGGTCTTTGACCAGCCACCCAGTCGGATTTAGCCAAGATTTGGGTGTCAAATCAACTTGGAAGTTGAACCAGAAGTGGGTGGAAGGCCGACCAATCTCATAAATGCACCGTTCTCATATGTGCACAGCTTTTAGCGACCACAGTCGCACAACATACACATGTGCGCTTTTACTGCATTTCTGGATAACGCATGTGCGCGCGCACCCTGTGTAGTCATAGTGCACTTTAATTTTATCACTGGTTGTATAGTTTTGGACCTTTTGGAAATGATTTTGTGGTAATTTTGGTCCATGGGTGACCTCATAACTGTTTGACGATGATGGGTTTTTGTAACCATTTGCAGACGAAATTTCAGTGATAACAGATGCCCCCTGATGGATGAGGTTAGGAGCATACGTATAGCTGAAATTCATCAATTTTTCTTCTACTGAGAGTGCCGTTGTAAGAGAGAGTGATGGTGAGAGTATCAAGAGTGACCTGTTGGAGGGAGAAGGGAACTTGTAGAACCCAACCTTCCATAAGGTGTGTAAAAATAAATTGTGTACAAATGAGGCGGGCATGCCCCATGCTCGTGTCATGTAACTCAAAAAAGAATGGTGTTGTATAGTAACTGAAATGGTGTGTTGATGTAGACAACTGCAGCGCCCTCGGGGGTGGTTGTGATAAAGGCAGAAGACAATGCTGTGGAGGAACATACTCTAAATAGTAGGTAGTGACACCTGTAAGAAGTATCACAGATTCTGTAGGCATTGATAGCCCAACCAAGTTCATAGGTCTTCAGAAAATATAAGAAATAACTGCAATAGTCGCAAAGTAAGATCCACTGTAACATGAGAAAGTGTTGAAGTCGAATGTTACAGGGGTCAATGACAGCAAGGAGAAATTGTGGTTCTCCCTGTGCCGTCCGAGACTTCTCATTGGAAAGGTAATGAGAGTCAAGATACTGTCACCCTTCTGGAAACTGTGCTGATGCCGACAGAAAGGGGGACGCGACTCCAAAAAGCAAAGGGCTTCGTGAAATATACTAGGTGAGGTTTAGGAACTGGAGGAGGTACATGGACGAAGTCAATATTTATGAAGACTCAAGACTTCCCTTGGTTGGGGTATATGCGAAGTATAAGTGGCCGCAACCGTTCAACTAGGTCGAGCGTCAGGGGGACAACAAGATGTGGGATAAGTTGTGCCAGAGGTGGGACAAAGTGGACAAACTTAGAGAGTAGAGGTAAGTGGCATGTGGGATACTCGGAGTATATGGATGATGTCATTAGGAGTAACTGATAAGCAGTGCCAAAACCAAGGGCGACATGGGTTGCGTTTGCCAAAAAAAGGGGAAGAAGGTCGCCAAAGGTGACGAAAAAAAGTTATGTAAATGCTGGAAACAAAGGATTTTTACAATATATAAAGAATAATTTGGGATGAGTGTACATATATAGAAACGGGTGCCCCAGTGTAATATGGTTGGGCCGGTTAGGGCACAATTTGCTTGGAGAACTGGTGGAGGGTGGGGGCCCCATGGGTGGGTTTCTATATGAGGTAGATGAAATGGAGGGTTAATGATATTGCGGAGGTGCAGTCAAAATATAACCTTGAAGAGATAATATGGGAGTCCATTGGGAAAGCTAGCAAAATGAGGAGGAGTATGTGGCTGATTCATGACATGATGTAAGACTATCGGGACTCCCATCCCTAAAGAGTTGAAAAACAACATGAGTGTCAAAGTGCCAAAGGGTGCTATGAATGGTACAAATCATGTGGGGGGGAGTGCTACCGGGTGATAGTACCTAAAATGAAATGGAGGTGTCGGTACTACAGAGGCAGAGATGGGGATCCTAGAGGAAAATTTCAGAGGGTGTGACTAAAGATGCAATTGAGATTTAGAGGGAATGATTACATGCCAGTGTTGATTATATACCTGAAAGGGTTGCGTTGATGTATGATGACCGAGTACCTGCACACATGAAAACCAAATACCTGGCGTGAACAATATCTGAAGAGAATCGAACATACAAGCATTTATTTGATAATTTTGAACATGAGCATGCATACCTGGACGGGGTATGAAAAACTGGTGCCCCGGGGGCTAAGGATAAAAAATGGCTCGGGGACTGTCTTGATGTAGATGACGGGATGATGATCCTTTGGCTGAAGACGAATAAAAAAACAAACACCTGGAGCTCCCAGAATGGTGTTTGGAAGTTTGGCGGAAAGGCCTATATATAGTTGTAGGGCCCACATTGCCACGTCATTTGTACTTGCTGTCAGAGTGACTGAACGAGAGGTATTCAAAGGAGATTTGGAGATTCCAGGAGAATGAGGTAGATCATACTGCAGTATCCATACTAGATTCCAGGAAAGAATGCGAGGCAGATCATACTACTGTATCCATACTGTGGTGTTGACCTTCGGGGTGATCCAGATATGGTGTTTTCACCTCCAGGGAGGTGTTTGATCACCGAGGTATTGCTCGGTGGGATTTTGATATGTTGGATTTTGAGACAGCATGACATGTATTCTCTTTGTATAGACGATGATACTCATCACTCTATTAGTGCTCAGGCGTAGATGTGGGACTTCGTGGGCGTGAGGTTGAGATGATGAGAGCACCGGCTCGACAGGAGTTAGGGAGACCTCCGCGGGCAGGAGAGACGTCGACGCGAGGACGTTGAGGCGAGACCATCCGGTGACGAGAGCAGCTAGGAGACATCCATTTTGATGACCCTGGTGCCGGGCCACCGCATGATCCTCTGGCAGAGGCCAGGGTAGATTTTGAGGATATTCACCACCAACTGGAGGCGGTGCTACAAGGCGTCCCTGAGGGCATGTGGTCGCACAACTAGGATGAGGGAATCATGAGCAAGGTGGAGTTCCACCCGATGGTCTACCGTGCAACGAAGCGTGAAAGTGTCGCTGATGACCGAACGGTTACCCCAACGAGGGACCAAAGATAGTGGGCACCAATCACCGGCGATATAAAGTGAGTGGTGCTCTAGAGGCAACCTTGAGCGTCACTCTATGTAATGTTTGTATTTTGTATATAGGTTGGTGAGCCCATTTTGGTGTAGTGAGACCAGCTTTGTACCGCAGGGAGCTTCACCGCCCGCTGGATTTTGTATATGATGTTTTATGTGTATGTAAACATTTTGATGGAAATGTTGACCGATTTTATATGTACATGAGTATACATTTTGGGGCCTTTGTGATGTTTCACATGTGCGTTTTTAATGTGTTGATGATGTCTAATCTATATGCCGTGACAAGCTCTTGATGGTTTATGTGTGTAGAGATATCTTGATGTGATATATGCCAATCGAGCATAATGTTAGCTAGGTTATCCAATTTGATTCAATTGTCTTGGAATATGTAAAATGTAATGAAATCAAAATGTTGAGATAAAAAAGTCTAACCTGCGTTTTTGTGAAAGAGGTAAGGATCATGGACATACGGTGCGCCATTATTGTTGAGCCAGAGGGAATACTACTAGTTGGGAGTCAAGAAAGACACTAAGGTGACGAATATGATGATGCATGCGCACGCGAGCCAAATGACGGCCAGCATTTGACTTGGTTATTGGTTACCGAACCCAAACATATGCCGCCAGAGTGGAGCAGCTCATGTGGAGGGGGTATAGAGGGCCCAAGTCCGGGGTTTAGATTTGTGTCCATCTACCGCAATCAAGCATGAACTCGATGGTAGGCCAGGAGGAAGACCACACAACAATAAATTATAGTTTAGACGTGAGGTATGGAAAAGATTAAAAACACTATAAAAGAAAAAACCTAATGTAGAATGACTACGCTTTTGCAAAATTTCTTTAAGTATAACCCGCTGACAGGTTCTTTGAGAGAGGCCTTTGGGAAGCCAAGATGTATATGCCTTTGGTGAGGAAATGTTAGGATAATGTAGGGGCCATGCCATAAAGTGACCTCAAAATTGCCATGGTTGGAGGGTATCGCGGAGTTTTATATCATAAGTTATGATCCAGGTCACCTCGCGGAAATGAGCTTGTTGTTGATGTGGTGATCAAAGGTGTCCTTTGACCATTTTTAAGCTCCTTATTGTTTCAGAATGAAGATCGGCGATCTTCATTCAGGTGGACTCTAAGTTTAGAAAATGTTGTTCCATTGGAGCAAAGGTCGCAATAACTCAATCATGGCAGCATAAGGCTGAATTTCTCAAGAATGAGCAGGGAAGAGTGGCCTCCACGCCATGGACCAAATGAAATGGTGTGAAACTAGTGGGTGTTTTCATGGTCGCACGATAAGCCCATATCAATGAAAAATAAAATATGATGCCAATTGGTATTATATTTGTTAACCATGCACTACAACATGGTCTTGAGAGTGGACCTTGTTAACCGCCTCTACCTATCCATTAGATTGAGGGTGGTATGGTGAGGCAAACTCGTGAGAATTCCAACCGAAGATGAGAGTTCAATGAAAAATCTCATTCCCTCTAAATGTTTTCCATGATCAAAAACTAGTTGGAGTGGTACCCAAAGTGGGATATGATGCATTAAAGAAAACGACCGCAGCTGTCACAGGTTATTAGTTGTGGGCATGGCTTCAACCCATTTTGTGTGAAGTAATTCATCAAGCACAACAATGTATTTGTGTCCACAGTCGGATGGGGGATTACGCGTCGCGAAGTCGATGTCCCATTTACAAAAAAGGGCCTGCATTAATGACGGGGTGAAGAAGAGAAGGTGGTGCTCAGTGGTTTTGTTACGCAAAGTCGACATTTATCGCATCGCCTACGGCATGAATGCAATCGCGAAACAATGTAGGCCGAGCTAACCGCCTGATGATTTTCCTCGAAAGCAGAGACATTCTCAAAGATGGCCCCTTACTACGTGCCATACTCATGGAAGTCGCCTAAGACTCTATCGGCCTCTTCAATAGTCAAGCATCAACGAAGTGTGGTGTCAACCCCTCGCCGATATAAGATATATCTGATGAGGAGATAGAGGGGGCTTGGTGGTGAATAATACAGTGACGATCATCGTGCGAGAGGTGGTTACCGAACTTTTGTATTAGGAGGTAGACAAGGAGGTCATCATACCAAGGATAATCCGAAGTGATATAAAAGAGATGTTCATCGAGGAAGTAAGTATTGATGGGGAAACTGGTAGTATCGAGGGGAAGGCCGTAAATAAGTTCCTCGGGCGAGGATGAGGGATTTCTGCTCTTGGGTGTTGGAAATTGAGATCATATTCCTTAAGGATAACGATCCATTGGGAAATTTTTCCATTAATTTGTCAGCGAATGAGCAAGCATTGCATGGGGTTGGAATCATGACCGAAGCCAGTGGAAGTAGAAATGTAATGGGTACAGCTTCTGAATGCGAGGGATGACTACGTAGGGATAATTCTCTTCGCGGATTATACTCGTGGGTGGACCCGGTGAGGTTTTTAAATTTTCAATGTAGGACCGAATGACATGCTCATGATCGCCACCACCGGGATTTGAACGGTGAACTCTAGCTACTAAGACAACCGGACGCCGATATGTAGAGGATATAGTCACAATTATATTCTAAGAACCTAATTAGCAATGCTAGACAATGCCATTTTAAGATCGGGTTTAAAGATTTTTGCCGTTCATCCCAAAGTTGAAATGGGATGTCGTGGTAGTAAGTGAAGGAACAAGTTTTGAGTGGCTAGTCCGACAAATCATCGTGAGGGAAGTTAGTTTTCCTCAGAGGGTTCGGAGTTGATCGTGAAATTTTGGGGTGGAATTTCAGGATGGTTTGGACTTTATGGGTCCACCAGAATACCGCTTTGGGAAACGAGAGAACTGGGAGGCTTCCGCAATGACGCGTAACATGCACTTGAGGGGGTTCAAGCAGATAAGTTGTAATTTATGACACCTTTGGAAGATGATCCGTAGATCATCAATATGTTGGGTGCATTTATTGGATCGAAATGTGATCGTCTGGGCATGTGAGGATGATATGAGCTAGATTATGAAAAATGTATGTCATAGCTCATTGGAAGGTTGCTTCAACATTCTTTATAGGGCCAAAAGGTACACAACATATGCAAAAGTACCTCCAAGGGTGGCAGGAATGCAGCTTTGTATTGATCTATCAAGGGATTTGATTTGATTATAACTGCGAGAAACTCATTCAGCGAAGGACAGAGCCCTCGTATTCAAGCAGGTCGCCGATAATTTGATCGATAAAAGGCATTGAAAGTTTGTCTTTGGGACACGCTAATTGAGATCGCCAAAGTCCGCAAGTGCATGCGATAGTGCCCTTTTGTTAATGGGTACAGTTGGAAACCCATGAGGTATAGGCGATGGGGTAGATGAACCCAAAAAAACATAACTTGTCAACCGATATTTAATGGACGCCGCCAGATGGGTGGCAGCCTATTTTGACGAACCGTGTAATGTCGCTAGGTATCGATGCAATGTTCGGGCAATGAGGGACTGGCTGCATCTTTGTATGACCAAACATCCGGCTATTCTTGAAAGAGGGTTTTTTATGCTGCGATTTCTTGAGGAGTGCAAGCGGCTCCAATGGTGGTTTCCTCGATGACTCCATTTTTTTTTTGATGGTCGGGGAAATGTTACCCATGTTGCCTTCTTCAAAATAATATGGGGAAGGTTCTGGTTGTTGAACTAGTCGAGCATGTCTAATGGATAAAACCTTTGGTTTCAACCGTATATAGGGCGTTGGTTAGGAGGCTGGGAGGCTTCCGCTGGAAAGAAGAGGCTTCCTGTGGTGTAGCGCATCCCATGGGTGTTCCGGAGTGTTTAACCTCTTCTAGTATGTCCCTCGCCACGCTGGGAATTGGTGGGAATACAAGGATCTAAAAGGGTGGTATCGGTGATTGTCACATGGTTGGCATTCTCCCCGGGTGAAGAAGCAGGGGGAACGACAAAATGAGATTGTGATGGTTCACTAGACATAAACCAAATATCGTGAGGTACTCATATACCCAAAGGGTGGGGTTGGATGTAAAATCTCAGAGGGAAATGAGTGGGAGAATTGAGAGATTCGGGGTAACCTCTGGATAAGTCATCCAAGAACCATGGTGGAATAGGGAGTGCCTCTGGTTCATGATAAATGATATGAAGAATCTCATGTGGTGAGGTAAGGTCAACCATCGACTCGTAGGAGGGCGCTGGGCTCTGAATCAGGGTCATTTGGCTTTGCTTGTATTCAATGATCATAGGCAATTGATACAAAATGATCTAAGGATTCACAAAGAGAGCAAGGGCATCTCATACGCTTATTGAATGAAGTCTTGACATAATGGATGTCAGTGAGTTTGGGTAGGGATGATGTAGCTAGATTGTCTCGTGGCCGAAGATTTACGCATTAAGCACTAACAATGTCTTCCGGCGAGGTAGTACCGGAAATGGTGTGTATAATGGCCATATTCAACACATAGCGCCAGTTTTAATTTGGTTCGCACCCCTTTGCTACTTGAATTGGGGGAGGTAGTGGTAGTACTGCTAAGCAAAGCAGTAGGTGGTGATGGTGTCGGATTGAGTTGGATTAGGTTACGTAACTTGGGTAGAGGTGGGCATTTGTTGGTTTGGTGTCCGTCTTTCTCGCATAGCTTGCAAGGAGGTTGGATGTGTGGAAGAAGTGGAGCTATGGGCTCCTTCATCTTTCTCCTACCCCCAGCTGTAGCAGGGAGGTTAGTGAGTGGGGTGTAGAGGGTAAGCTGGTGGGAGGAGTATGGGGAATTATCGATTCCTTCCGCTTGGGGGGGAAGGGTTGGTTGAGGAACCATCTCGGTGGATGTAAATACCAAATTGGAATTGCTACCACCATATTAGGGAGGGTAAGCTGCTGGTGTGCCTACTTGGAAAGCTTATACGGCCAGGTGGAGTGGGTAGAAGAAGGGGATTTGAGTAATGGTTTAGGGAACTGTCTCCCAAACTAGATTATGTCCTTGGAGAGAGGTGGAATCGCGAACCCATGGAGTCATGATCATAGAGGCTCATGAGGGGAGCTCACACCAGTGGGACGCCGAGGATAGAAGCCTCCCTAGGGAGGAAGGGTAATCCCTCTATGTCGTACCTGCTGGAAAATATGACACATACTCTGATTGGAAGGGATGAAGGAGCTGCAGCACCATGGTGTTCCTAACAATGATGGGTGTTTGAAAATTCCGTGATCCATTTCGATGAGTGGGTATACGTCATGACCTGTAAGGGATCGGGCGAGAATGTTATCTATGTTGGATGAAGGGTTAGGTTCGTAATGTGAAACTTGGTCAATGGTAATGATCTTCCGCTATATAGGGAACATCATTGTTCGGAAGATAAGCAACAACTTCCTTCATAGCGTACATCTAGCTAACAATTTAACGAACAAGATATTATAATCGAAAGGGGCACTTCAATGTCGATGAGAATGGTCTTGCCCCTCAGTTCTGGCTGTGACATTTTGGAAGAGCTCCTTCGTGGAGAAGCATTTGGACGTGCTCATTATTTTAAGGTAATGGTAGATGGTATGAGTTCTGGGAACCAAGTTTCTGCTATACATACTTGGACATAATGCATGTAGATGCACCTTCATCGATGATGCAATCAATACGAACCGTAAATGCCTCGGAATTTTACCGGGTATTTGAAAAGAGATTAGAGAGGGAAGGTAGGTTCTCCACCGTCGAGATCAAATGTGATGAGTTGGTATCCGATAGTTGACCGCCCACCCATGGAGGAAAGTAATGATTTCCGCCGAAAGTGGGGACAAGTTTGAAGAACTCTAATACCGACATGGCAACCTATGATTGCAGCGTAAGTCATCAACCAACCGTAATTATGAGTCGCCCAAGCCCTGGGGTTGTGGACATTCCTAATGCAATGGACAAGCAGGGATGTGAAGAGGTGTTTTGGCATTAGGGTGAGGAATCACTAACGGGAGTCCCGCTGGTACCGGGACAATTTCGGGAATGTGGGAGGAGACTCAAGTAATTGCATTGATGACTATGTGTTTGCGAAGGATTTCTTCCCTCACCGTGAGGAGGATAGTACCGCATCCGCGATATTGTTTTAATTGAGGCAATCGTCCCAACCGTGGTGGGTAGGCTACGGTCCCTCGTTATGTTCATCACACCCCTAGTGTGGTATGGGTTTTTGCAACATGGTCAGGGGTGTTTGTTGCATGTATTGTTGTGGGCCTACCGAGGGGCAAAGGCCGAGAGCGTGGTACACTTCCCTCGAAAGTCTTTCAATCCATTTAAATCAACCATTTGGGACAATGATGAGTATAATGAACGAAATCACCACCGCAGCGGGAACAAGGAAGGTGGTTCTAATAGTGATTGTTATTTCTCCCTTGACCGTTGTTACTTCATCACTGGGCTCCCTTCATTCCCCTTGATTCTAGCTGCCCTAGTAGGTTGGTTCTTTCATTGGGGCGATTCTCACTTTGACCCTCGGCTGTATTGTTCCTGCTTTTTTCCTTTCTTCTTGTCATTATTCGTTTGATGGGTCAAATTTTCCATATTTATTTGTTCGAAATTTTGATATTGCTAAAAAGGGAGGGTTGAATGCACCACCCCAGCCGCGGAGGTGTGGGGGTAATACCGTGGAGGACCAGGGTGGAAAGTATCGATTCGTGGAGCTGTGATCCGCGGGAGGGTACATAGTAGCGCATGATGCTTCGCTATAGTGTTCAGAGTATGTCGGTGGCAGAGGGGGTACCGTAACTGTTTGGATAGGTAAGTGTATTAAAGCCGACGGTAACACCTGACAGTGGGAGGAATAACAAGGTAATGGTTGTTGATAAGGGGGTGGGGTAATAATAGGTTCCCATTGCCGACAGATATTGAGGTGTGCTATACATTGGTGGTTGTGGGGGTTGTCGATCGTGGTGAGTGGTATTACCAATAAATCCGTCTACTAAGTGAGACATCCCCGAAGTTTGTCTTAACCGAATGGTATGGGCCTTTGGGAGATCGTAGCACCGTATAAGTACCCCGAATGTGAATAGATGAGGTCGTGATTGTTGAGCCCTCACCATGGTTTCTTCTTCCGATTGAGGGAAGGCGGAAGCTACATCTTTACCAAGGAAAGAGACAAGTGATATGAGAAACCAATCGCGACACCATGTTTGATGGTTTCGGGCTTTCAGACAAACCACGCCGCCACTCCTCGCGGAATGTGTGACTGCTGATGTGTGTGGTCGAGGTTTGTTTGAAATTAGAGAGTAGTTCAAGACCATTGTCATGGCGATTGGTAATTGGAAGAAGGTAAAAAATGCTTTGGCTAAGGACTCGAAAATCGCATGGGACCCCAATTTTTCATCCACATACCATCTAGTTGATGGGGCCTGAGTAAAGCGTTGAAATAACCATAGTCGGATGGAATCATCTATAATGTCAAGAAGAGCACCATAAGTGGAAATTACGACATGGTTGGCGTGGTCATCTCCTCGCCTTTCCTTCAAACTTGGGATGTCCGGGTTGTAGTTTGGTGGGTACTGCGCCAGCGTGGGGTTGTGCAATTTAGGATCATTTGTGAGTTTTCTAGATATGGTATGTTAAGAGAGGCCAACTATGGAATCTGTAGTGGTAGAGGATTAGTTTCGACCATGGTGTGAGTTTTTTGTGAACCTGGCCCTTGAGGGGGCTAGGTGGGTTGGTACTTCCCCCTTGAGAGGAAGTTGGCCCCCAAATTCCGCAGTAAAGGAGAGTGAGTGGATTGAGGAACTTGGGAAGTGGACCCAAGTACGTGGAACCAAGCAAAGTCGATCCTAAGACAGTGGCACCGGAGTGTGTGTGAAGGTGGTGCCGATGAGTCGGCAAGACTAGGAAATCCCTATAGAATAGAAGGGAGGTTTAGCAAGCGTCGTGAACGATGGGGTTTTTGTGGTTCCCCTATGATGTCTGAATAGCTTAGTGGATGTGTGCAAATTGTGGAGAGAGTAATAAATAAACAAGAGCCTTTGTTGCAAATTCACTTTGAACTCTTGCTATCGTGAGCATATATTCAAATAAAAAACGTAATCAAGTGCATCATACATAAAATGTTTTGAAAAGAAGCATATATGTGGATATGGCCTTTGTCCACGGGGATCAAGGAAAAATAAATGCTCATGTCTTAAAAGATCGTAACACCCTTCCCTCCCAATATAATCGGACCCTTCCAATAGTAATCAACAAAGGGTCCAAGTCAATTCGGAAGAGAAACCAAAGGAAGGATGAAATAATCAGCTATAATGAGGGGTAAGGGGGGCATATCCCTGAAGAGGTCATACATTTCCCAATAGCTGCACAAAATCTAATCAAGGTGCACTGCAACCCACAATTGCCAATCGAGTAGATGTCCCAAAATTTGGTCAATTAGGTCCCTCGGTCAAAGTGTGACATTTAGATTTTCAAACCTAAGAAATGGGTCACGGGAAAGATCCCGTCCAAGAGGTGGGTGCTTCCGCTGGGACGCACATAACAATCCAGACCCTGCCTTCAACCATTCATGGGTATATCCCTACTCTATGGTGTTAGGAACACTTGACTTGAGGATTTTAAAGTCCCCTATTTCTCAACTTCTATTGTTTCGGGATAATGTGAGGTGAATCCAGATAACGGGAAGCTATTTGGATTCCTACCCTCGAGATCCTACTTGGACTAAAAAATTTCTTTTGGTAACCCCCGCGGAGGAAAACTTAGTGAGTTTTGTGGAATTTTTTTTTTAGATGTGGTTGTTTTGAGAGATTGGGGTGTGAACCAACCTCATTAAAATTAAATGTATATGGATAGCTCTGCTAAGAAAAGGTGTTTCGTAATCCCTTTGAGGAAACTCACTTTGACCTCCACGTTCTCGAAGAAAATTGTGTGAATGATAAGTGACTTTGTGTGTGAATGAGTGAAAGTGTGCCAATGTTTTAATGAATTAGGTGTCACCTTGTCGCATGTGGACATCTTCCTATGGCCCTTACAAGTCTTTGATTACCTAACTAACTAAATGCCTTTGGTACAACCTTTTGTAATTCCAAAGTCCCTAGGAACTAGCATGTGGAAATTGTGGTCCCATCATTCCTTTAACTCTATATTGTGATTTAATCTAAGAAATTTTGAAAACTATCATAGATTGTGATCATGTGTGGGCCCATTAAAAAACCTTTAAACTCCCCTCTAGTGATTTAATTTAAGAAAGTAAATTTCAACACCCATGTAGCATGTGGGCATGTATGGGCCTCGCTACAATCTTAGCATGTGTTTGAAAAATAAACTAAGAGGGATTCCTCAGGGGACTGTTGTCCCTCCTAAAGTGTCAGTCTTTTAAGGGAGTTGAAATTGTCCCACAATATTTTTCTCTCTTGTTCTCAAGGTCGCTTTTAGGAAGAGCGTAGAGAAGAAAGTTGGCTACTAAGCGCATTTTTATCCAACTCGGTTCCAATGTAAAGTGCATAAAATGATTCCAACTTATACTCTTTTAGTCAAAGCAAGCCATCCATGGCAAAATGAAGAGAAAGAGGAAATAATGATTTTAAACTCCTACGCCTATGTGTTTTGACTCATCCCTTTATATGAAGAGGGAACTAAGTTTAAAGTGCATTTTCAATATGTATGAAATCACTTTTTGTATATATTAAGGGTCTTCCAAATCAATCACAAAAATCTTTACAATGTGTATTTTTCTCATAGGTGTATAAGTATGAGAATAGACAGTAGGTGTTGATATCAGAGGGGGTGGAATCAGACAAGTACAATTTTAAAACATTTTTCAACTTATACTTAAACCATCTTAATTATATCCAATGAGCAATGAACAATAGTATAAGAGCTAGCACCAATACACCACAATACACCATGCACAATATATGAGAAATAATCAAATAGTTTTGTTCAAGGGAAGGTAATGACTTCCAAAGGTAGCTAAGATATTCCAAATGTAAAGGGAGGGGATAAACCTCCAAGAGGAATATACAATCCCTCCAATATCAAGAGATATTTGAACTCTCTATCCCAAGTTCCCTTCCTTCCACACCCAAGAATATATGAGAGATAATAAAACTTTTACATTAAATCATCAAATTCATCCAATCATCACATAGAACCTAATAATGCTTTCCTCGAGACTTCAATTTATGCAATTATTCACCCTGAGTAATCTGATCCCGTAGATAATTTTACTCAATGTATTCTCTGAAACTCATCTAATTTTCTACTCCTTGAATCCCTCCCAAAAAGAGGTTATAGAAAGAATGGTAGACCTTTTTCAATTCTCGTCTGTTCGTAAGACCCAACTTGTACAACATGCCCTCAGTAAGCTCAATATTTAACATCTGATTCTTGAAAAATCACACACAAGAAACTAAAGTCCAATATTTCCAATGGAAGTGGTCCCACTTCATTTGAGTCCGTATGAAAGCAGGATTGTTTTACCCAGTAATTCCTTTTTTGACTAGTTTCGTGGACTCTGGTCACAAACCCTATATTCCAATGTGAGTGTATATCCATAATTATAAAGGAATCAAGAGCTGAACTTTTTACCGTGAGGTACCTTGATATGTCTTCTCAATACCATAGCGATTTATCCATCTTGAATCGCTCTAGAAAAAAAAAGTTATAGCAAAAATGGTAAGATGACATGAAAATAACACACCTTGTGAACACATCACCAAAAGACTTCATCCCTCCCTTGAAATATGGTCTTCTTTTACTTCTTCTTCCTCTGAAATTTGACTGTATCAAAATGAATGTATAATGATATTTATTTATACCCATTATGTCTTTAACATTAGGTCGCACTTCTAATAATTCTCTCTTTTATTTTATCTACTATCTACTGAGATCCAGATATGATACATTCATATACATTTCCCTTCAAGGTCCAAATACCTTTATCAATCTTATGGCCCAAAACCCATGACTAGGGTTGGACATCAATGTGACAACAATCACCTTCCAACAAGAGACATCAGCTACCAAGTGAGACCAAAATAGGCTTTTGGGCAAAAAGTAATGTAAAAAACATCAGGATTTTGGCGCATCGGTGCAACGGTATGCTGATCAGAGGTTAATAAACCCGCACAACCCACACACGCCAGGAAAAAATTTTGGATGGAATCCTCTCAATTCAACTTTGAATTGATTGTTTTGGGTGTGTCGGTTTGGGCCGGTTAAGGTACCTACAAGTTAAAAAAACCAAAATAAGAGCTATAAAAAACCAAATGGAGTAGGAAATTGATACCTTCCTGAGTCGCTAATCATATGCCTCTTTTTCCACCTAGATGAACAAAACAAAGGTGCTTACAAGATAGTTGTTGGAGCATGACAACAGCAAAGGAAAGGGTTAGAGAAAGAAACATAAAAGAACAACTAAGAATTAAAACTAAGGAATAAAAGAACAACCAAACTATTGGAGCATATGGACATAAGAACAAAACCAATAAGACCTATGTCACCAATGGCAAGGATTATATTAGTGAAAGAAAAACACCAAGAAGAAAGAGGACCTGGGTCCCTTCTTCCTCCAAGGGAGGGCTGGGCTCTTGGACCCCCTGGCCAACTAAGCTCTCTTGCCAACTTTGAATGAAATGGTGAAAGAATCCCAAGCTAATCCACTCAAGAGGTGAGATGGATTGCCCAATGTAATGGTGCTAGTATACTCTTGATGAGAATAGAGGATTCCTCAAGAGAATAGAAACAACATAACTTTGCTAATGAATTCCTTGAAAATGAAGTGCACACATGGATTTGTTTTATAGCACCTCTTTGAGGTATTGTGCAACCAACTTGTAGTGTGAAAACTGGCTATTTAGGGCATTTTTAGGTCTTTGACCAACCACCCAGTCGGATTCAATCAAGATTTGGGTGTCAAATCAACTTGGAAGCTGAACCAGAAGTGGGTGGGAGGCCAACCAATCTCATAAATGTGCCGTTCTCAGATGTGCACGGCTTTTAGCGACCACAGTTGCGCATCGTGCGCATGTATGCTTTTCCTACATTTCTAGATAGCGCATGTGCGCACGTGCCCTGTGTAGTCATAACACACTTTAATTTTATCACTGGTTGTATAGTTTTGGACCTTTTGGAGATGATTTTGTGGTAATTTTTGTCCATGGGTGACCTCATAACTGTTTGACGATGCTGGGTTTCTGTAACCATTTGCGGATGAAATTTCAGTGATAACAAAGAGGAAATCCACTTGTCTGCAAGAGGATTTTTCTGTAACACCATAATTATGGTCCAAGAGGCAATTTACCCCAGCAAGGAAAACAGAGAGAAAATTATGACAATCAAAATATTCATGGCCAATGCCATTCACTAGGTAAGGCATTCGTTCCTCTATGTTATTCTTAGGAAGTTTGGATTTAATGAATCATTCAATCTCTGGATAAAAAATTGTATTGGATTTCCTTAGATCACACCCTTTATCAATAGGAGACCTTCCAAGTTTTTTAGAAGCAATATGAGGGTAAGACAAGGTTGACCCATATCACCACTAATATATATTAAAATGGAAAAATAATGGAGCAAAAAGTTGGAATTTGAGAGTCACGAGTAAAATTTACGGTATGAACTTTAGTTGAGGGATTAGAGGGATAAATCATTCACAATGTGTGGATGATACTCTATTTTCAGGGGGGTTTGTGCTTCTACAACCATAGATGCACTATTTAAATCAATTTTGGATCAATTTTTTGGCACTTCAGGAGGTAAAGTCAACTATGACAAGATAAATGTATATGGATGGAGCATAAGGATACATCAATTGCAAGCCATCTCAATAATTTTTTTATTTCCATGCATTTCACATTGGATCTCCTTCAAGTACTTTGACATGTTGATTTCCCTTGGCAATCCAACTTTTGTTGTATGACAATATATTTTGGGCAAGATAAAAGTAAAATGAAGCAATGAGGATCACAATGGATAAATATAACCAATAAAGTTACTCTTATTAAGTTTGTTTTCTCTACCCCTCCGATCTATTCGTTCTCTATTATGTTATCTTCTATGGGTGTAATGTAGCAAGTTGTGAAAGAACTTCACAATTTTTTCTGCCATGGAGGAAAAACTAATATGAAAAAGTTTCATCTTATGAATTAGAATATTGTTCAAGTTCATAGACACAATGAATTATTAGGGATCAAATATATAAGCTTAGTGTGTAACACACCCACTACGACATAATAAAATTTTCACTTTTCCTCAAGGGACAGAATCCCCGAAGTCCTACGGGGGCCTAACATAGGCTAGTTCTTCCCTGTTCACCTCCCTGTGATCGTGGGTTAGGACCACTGGCCAAACAAACCAGGCACCTTTTCATGTTTCGCGACTCGGCGATACAAGTGAGTCCAATCTTAAAGGTAGAATGGCAAGGGGGCTTCAGAATGAAACCCTGGCCATAGATCTGGACACACAGATTCTGGCCGTCCAGATCTGCCCGCCGCTTAACGACAAAGCACTAGCTCCCTTTCTTTAGTCCCTATCTCGATAGGACCACATACGCACCTAAATGCAAGCGCCTTCCACAACTCGCGACCTTGCGAGTCGAAGGCCTTAAAATTTTCTTCACCAATGGCCGATACCCGAGATTCTGATATGGTATGGCCCCTCCTTATTAGCGCTCTCCACATGTGACCACCGGCTAGGGCTAACTACTAGCCTTGCTCGCAACTTGCAAGTTCGTGAGTTGAAAGGTTGAACCTCTGGGCCCCTCTTTTATAACACCCTGAGACGCAAAATTCAGAGAAGGTTTGACTCCTTCCGGGCTTCTCGGAACTCGCAACTTTGCGACTTGAGTTGTTGGGCCTTTGTGCTCCTTTCTTACGAGAACCCGAAGTATGAGAAGTCAATAGGATGTTGACTCCTGTTTCAAACGACATGTGTCCACCACTTGTCACCATGTCTCCCTCTCTCTGGGCATATATTCGTCACACCACCTGTCAAGCATGTGGGTCCCATCAAGCAGACGTGCCACATGTTGCACAAGCTCTCACAACTCTCAAGCTCGTGACTTCTACAGTCGAAACTGATTCCCATCGACTTCTGAGACCCCGATATGTGATATGGCGAGGAGGTCCTGTCTCAATGGTTGCTCCTACTTCTCTCTATTCAGGACTTCGTGACTCCAAGGGTTTGGTCTTCCACCTCCAAACTCACGAATCCCCGATACATGATGTAACGAGACGTCATATCCCACAACTGTCCTTCCTCTTTGATCAATGACCTAGGTCACATCACGATCTCACAACTCAGGAATTCGTGACTCCAAGAGCCTGGTCTTCCACCTCCAAACTCACGAATCCTCGATACGCGAAATGGTCAGATCTCTGCCATCTGTCCTCCAACATGGATGGTCCTGATCCATCTCATGACTTCGCCACTTGCGAGGTCGAAAGACTTCCCTCTATGAATCCCGATGTCCGAATCCCTGATATGGGCAATCTCGCGACACGTGTCCACTCTCAGACAAACGACTCATATTTCCTCGAAACTTCGCTACTCGCGAAGTCAAGATGCTCTCCTTTGTGAGTCCCGGTGCCTGAGTCTCCGAAATGGATGATTATGCGACACATGTCCTCCCGCAGATGGACGACTCAGATTCTTTCACCCCTTCGGGAATTTTGGGACAAAAGTCTCGCCCTCCTATCTGCCAGTATGCCGAAATGACGAAGTTCCCACACGTCGTCAACACGGGTCCCACAACGAAACTTCCCACCTTTTTGGAGTTTCAGACTTCGCGACTTGACGAATATTGATGCTAAGCTTTGGGTTCTTCAACCCACGAAACCGCGAAATGCTGAGTTTCGATGAACGTCACCGATAA
>SNQJ01S0182058.1:0-19186 GCA_010110895.2 Picea sitchensis | reverse complement strand
TCAGTATTAAATCATCAACATAAAGAACAATGATTAAGAGCTTACCCTCCACCAAAATTTGGTATAGGTTTGCATCCACTTCACTTTTGGTGAAGCCCAATCCGGTGAAATAGTTGTCTATCCAAGTGTACCAAGCATGGGGTGCTTGCTTCAGCCCATACAATGCTCTCTTGAGTCTGCACACATGTGACTCCCTGTCAAAGGTCTCAAAACCTTCTAGTTTTTTAATGTACACTTCTTCCTCAATGATCCCGTTGAGGAATGCAGTTTTTACATCCATCTGATGAAGGCACCAGCCCATCTACGCTGAGAGTGCAAGGATGGATCTTATGGAAGACTACCTTGTGATAGGTGCAAAGGTCTCATCATAATCTATCCCCTCAATCTGTGAGAATCCTCGGGCCAAAAACCTGGCCTTGTATTTCTCTACAATCCCATCAATAGATTTCTTTACCTTGTATATCCATCTCGAACCTACCATTGATTTGTCGACTGGTCTTGGAACACTTTCCCATGCACTATTTTTGACAATGGATTCATACTCCCCCACCATAGCATCAACCCAAGTGGGATCCTTCATTGCTTCCTGAAAGGAAGATGGTTCAGTCACAATACATTTGCTCATGAGAGCCATGTATCTAGCAAATCGATCAGGAGACTGTCTCTATCTATGCTATGAAGTAGGGGCTCCTACATTCTATGCAACATCTAGTCTCAATATGTTAGCTTTTGTGGCACACTTTCTACCATTTCTAATGGATGGATCTGCATGAGTGGTTTCCTCCACTCCATGAACCTCCTCATGTGGTTGATCCACATCTTGAGACTCATCTTTGGGAACCAACAGTTCCTCTTCTGCATGCAAGTCTAGCTCCCTCTCAAGCGACAACTGCATGGATTTCCCCTCATCGAATTTTACATCCCTTCTTATAACAGTCATCTTACTGTTCGAAAAATACACAAAATAGTTATGGGGTGTTTCTGTGTACCCGACAAATATCCCAACTTCAGCAGTCGGTTCCAACTTCTTCCTAGCATCCTTGGTCACATGCACAAAAACAAATCAACCAAAAATCTTAAAATGAGAAACATAAGGTTTCTTACCAGTGAAAGCTTCTTCAGGTGTACTCATGCCAATTATTCTATGAGGACAACGGTTTTTCACATAAACCACAATATTGCATGCTTCTACTCATAAATGCATTGGTAGGCCCTAATCATGCAACATTGTTCGTGTTGCACCCACGATCATTCTATTCTTCCTCTCCGTGAACCCATTTTGTTGTGGGTTATGAGGTGCTATGAGTTCTCTTTGAATTCCTTCTCTGATGTAGAATTATTTGAATTCTTTAGAGATGTATTCTCCACCATTATCACTCCTTAGACCTTTCACTTGCTTCCCCGAAACTTTCTCCACCAATGCTTTAAACTCACAAAATTTTGAGAATGTTCGATCCTTCTTTTGCATGAAGAATATCCAACATTTATGAGAAAAGTCATCAACAAAAATAACATAATACCTATGTTTTGTTGTTGAAGCAACCGATAATGGTCCACACACATCTGTGTGAATTCTCTCCAGGATCACCGAAGCACGGTTCTCGTTTTCATTAAAAGTGGAGTTTACATACTTCCCCAGGGTGCACCCCTTGCACTAATCTAACTGAGGAAGTGTTCCCGTTGAAAGTCTAAAATATATTTTCTACATGATCTTCAAGGCTCCATGATGAAGATGGCCAATCTCCTGTGCCATAATTCGCCCTCATCTCGGCTCACCACTTTTTTTTCCTTGCCCATCAAGGCACCTCAGCCATCTACCTCCAACATGTAGAGATTCTTAACTCAAATCCCTATCTTCTTGACTTGACCCATTTCATTATGTCGCAGGAAATTTTTTCCACCATTGAAAACAATGTCAAAGCCTTTGTCCTCCAACTTTGCGACTGAGACTAGGTTTTTCTTCAGACTTGGAACACGCATAACATTTTTCAATTGAAATGGTTTACCTGAATCCCTCTGAAAGGTAATGGTACCAATACCATTTTCACTATATCATCCATCGTCGCCCATCTCTATATGCATTATGATATCTTTCTCCTCCAAGTCACTGAAAAACTCTTTATCTCTCGTCATGTGGTAGGAAGCACCACTATCCAAATACCACACCGATCCCGATGCACTTGAAGCCATGCATGTGATCAAAGAGAATTCAAGTTAAAATTGTGAGACAAGAGCCTCACCAATTGCAACTCCAACAACCATATTGTTCTTCCTCTTCTGCAGACAGTTAGTAGCGAGATGCCCATGTTCGTGACAGTGAAAACACTTCACTTTGGACAAATCCAACTTCTTGACTTTAGACTTAGATTTTTAATGGAATTTCTTCCCTTTCCCTTTCCTTGCCTTGGAAGTCAAAGAACAATCCTCTTCATCATTACGCTTTGATAAAGATCCATCTCTGGTGTTTCGCCTGAACTCCTCTTGCCCTAGATCCAACCATAGTCATTCCCAATCTGGAAATTTTTCCCTTCCATTGACAAAGTCTTGATAACTATGCCAACTCTTGGGAATTCCTAGGATATCCAAACTCACCAAATCATTAGTAGTGATTTTTATTCCGACACTTCCAAGCTCATTGTGACATTGGACAAACTTCGTGAGATATTTTGGAATGGAGTCTCCCTTCTCCATCTTGATCTTCCTAAGTTTATCTTTGAGTGGCAATTTCCTATGGTCACTGTTGTTTTGGAACAGATCCGTCAAAACCTTCCTCATTGCATGTGGTTTTGTTTTCCCATGAAGACTTGAGACAATTTCGTCTCGTACTCCATCCAACAGAATCCTCCTCGCCTTTTCCACTTTCTTTTTCCATGCATCAAGATTTGTAGTGTATGTCACATCTGGCTTAGGAACATCTTTGTTAATGTAATCCTTCAAGCCATTTTCTTTAAGTACTGCCTCCATTCTGTCCTTCCAAGCAATGTAGTTCGAGCTTCCCTTGAGTGCATACTCCAACCTAAAGCCAATGAAATCCATTTCGATCTTGAATCAACTGTCGCACCAAGAAAGTCCTTCTCCAAATTCGAATTTATCTAACCAAAAACTCAACTGTTGCAATCCTTCTTTCCTTGGGAGGTTCGCACCTCACGTGAGAGCAGCCTGAGTGAAGTTCTCACCCTACCAGTGTACAACCTGCGAAAATCACAAGGAAGTTCATATTGTAATGCACTGTGGGGTGAGGGAAGTTCGCACCTCTCCTTTAAGAAGCCTGTGATAATTTTGAGGAAGTTCGCACCTCTCCATTGAGTAGGGTGAAAGAATTTTTGCTCCCATAAATGTGTGGATTTTTTAGTACTAAGGTTCACACCCTGCCAGAGACAGGACCTGTGAGAATACAATTATTTTCTCACCTCACTTTCGTGGCTCCATGGCTCTGATACCATGTAAAAATTTCAATACAAATTAAGTATTTCCTGCGATTCTCTTGATCTAACAATTATATGCCACTATTAAATACATAATCACTTCTACTAATATTCTTTCAGAAATTAAACCATGATCACAAAGTGAAATATAAAGAACACATAACACATAAGTTTTTCCTGAGAGAGCGTAAAGCTAAAAACCCCACTATCATATATTATGTATATCATGGATAATGAAACAATCTGATACAAAACTCTAATCCAAGAGCTCTCAATACAATACAATCATCTCACAATGTCATACAAAAATTCAACAAATACATGTGCCACTTTCTATCTCCAAACAACATGCCTCCTCTGCACAATCCCTGCAATTAGAATTCTCACATAGAATTCAAATTACCTAGTTTGCACATGCTCATGAGCATATCCACTGCATGTGTGATTGCAAGAGTGCACTTCACTCAAATCACAACTGATAGCCAAACTGTCCCTTTCACCTCTTATCCCAACTGGGTCTCCACTAGATCTGACATGCATGTAGTTAATCGTGGTGAATCTTCAGTTGCATGTGAGTTCGTTGATTGTGAATTAATGAATACTTAATTCACTGAAATCTCACTAGTGCAAGTTTAGTTACAACTAGTACAACTGGGCTTAACTCACTTAACTGAGTTAAACTACTTCACAACTCTCATAACTACACTTATAATTTTGTCACAACTCCAACTCACTCAATTATAAATTGAGATAATAGATTAATATTTATTTTCCAATTTATTTAAGGGAAAATTAAATTAGACACATGCTTCTTGTTGACTTTTCAACAACAGGAAAATCAAGAAGAAGACATTCAAGCAAGGTGATTTAGTACTGGTGTATGAAAGTAAGTTTATCAAACACCCTAGGAAGTCCAGAACGCATTGGCTCGAACCATATGAGATTGCCTATGTTACAAAAGGAGGAGCTATGCAGCTGAATACATTGAAGGGAGAATAGAAGGAAGGATTGGTGAATGAGAGTCGGCTAAAGTTGTACTATGATAACCAGTTTCCTCGCAGCTCTCAGTAAAAGCATGAGGAAAAGGGTTCAGGTACCAGGTGCAGTTGAAACTCGGTACCAGACACAGAAAAGACGGTTTGTACAAGGACGGAAAGGAAGCATAAAGCAGAAAGCAAGGGTTGCACTGTGTAGTCCAAAGTCAAAGTAAAACAAGAGGATCAGATCTGAAGTGCCTTGGGACGAGTCACAGGTGAGTGTTGGGGGCCTGTTGGCCCTTGGTTATGGAAGGAAGTGAAGAACAATGAAGGAAAGGTAAAAATCAATCTTCATGGGAGACATAGTAAATGTCACTGAGTCGAAGTGAGCAAAAGAGAAAGAAAGATGGAGTGAAGTGCGGAAACAAAATCCGTTGGATGAGGAGATCAGTGATGAAAGATCAACAAGGAAGAAGGATCGTGGACAACTCAGCAAGTAGAGAAATCCATGATTAGATTCTTTGGAGAACCGTGCGATGAAGAAGGAAAGACAGGTTGGCAAAGCCCGGAATAAGCAGGTCATGTTGAGCTAGGGTTTTAGACACAAGGGTTTTGGTATCTAGGGTTTTGGCACCTAGGTTTCAACCTAAGGCTATCGGTGAGGGATTATAATGTATAAATAAAGGTCAAGAGGACTTGGGTGGGGTTGGCCATTGAGTATTGGTATGATATTGTTGTTATAGCTCTGTTGTGGAGGCAGAGGATTGTATTGTGAGATCTTCAGTTGTGTGCAAGGGTCAAGTCCTGCAGTTGGGTGTGCAGGAAAGGGAGAGGAAGAGAAAGAAGAAAGAAGATATGCTATCTAAGAGCGTAGATAAGAAATGTATTCTTTACCTTAATAAATCATAAGCATAGTTTTGTGGATGTATCCCTAGAGAGAGGGTGAACCATGTATATTTTGTGTCGTATGTGTGATTGATGCCTGGATCTCTGTCATTGTTATATTGTTATTTATAGTTTTATGTTAGATCAGATCTATAGTTGTGCAGGATAGACCTAGCTGATAAGTAATATATGAATGTTGTATTGTTTTTGTGATAGATCCACTTGATATTCCCCTGTTTGTAGACATTATTGTCTCTCAAACCCCCTCTTAGTTTCTTCGGTGAGACTACATCTACTTCACAGGTGTTGCCGAAAGGGTCGGTAGTTTGGGTTTTGTTGGTGTGTTGTTGTAGCATTGAACCCCGGGTCTAACCCTATGCCAACACATATCATTCCACTTAATTTGATCCAACAATCGTTGTCACTCTTCCTCCTAAGTTTCTGATCTCTCTGACTTATAAGTTTTTCTAAGTGTTCAAGGATCTCGACCTTTGCTCCTTCTGTGAGTCCGTCTCTTGGACCTCATCTACAGTTTTGGAAACTTCTATCTCTTCTGAACTTTCTCGTCTTGTTCTCTCTTGAGGTTTGGTTTATTGTTGTTCTTTCCATCAATGAAAAACACAATCTTCTTGTAAACATGCCAACAATATCCCCCTTTGGAATTTATGGAAACCCTAAAAGGTTGCACTATTCTTCTTAGACCTCCAACTATAGCATCCAGACCACACATTTTTATCCCCCTTTGACATCAATGTCAAAGAAAAATTGAGAGTGACTTTGTTATCCTCCTAATCAGAGATGCAATAAGCATTCTCCCCCTGATGAGAGATACTATGATCACTCTCACCCTGATCATATAGACTATTTTAACTTGATAACAGAGTCACGCCCAAATTCTAACGTAGATACTCAAACTGAGATTTTGCAAGCGGTTTAGTGAAGATATCAACAATCTAATATTTGGATGGAATATAATGAAAAGAAACAATAGTGTTGGTTACTTGTTACCTCAATAAGTGATACTTGATGGGTATATGCTTGGTCTTGAAGTGAAATACAGGATTCTTTAACAAACTAATTGCACTAGTATTATCACAATGAATTGGGATCGGTGTAGTTTATTTTACCTCCAATTTTGTAAGTGTATGAATCATCCACAATACCTAGGTACAGCATGTGGCAGCTGCAATGTATTAAACTTTTGTAGTTTATAAAGAAATAGAACCTTGCTTCTTGCTCAACCATGCTAGAAGGGAATCTCCTAAGAAGAATGCACCTCCCCTCGTGATTTTCCTTTCATCCATGTTGTTGGAATCAGAAGTCACTCCTGGATTGCAGCAGGAGTAAGCTTGAAGCCCATCAGTTTATGTCACTATTTTTTGATAGAGGGTGATGAATGGAATTAAACTGGGAACAATATCGTTATAACTCAGAAACTAGGCCAGGCATACACAAGCAGATGAGGTCTTGGTTCAACTTCAGATAATAAGTTGTAATAAGGGTGAGTAGGAGGAAGACTTCTTTGAGGAAATGCGAAGGGATGCTATAGGCATCAAGATTCCAACAGCCTGTAGAAGAAAACTTTGAACATAAAAACTTCTTATATTCAAAAGCAGAAACACTAAAAGAACATAACAACGTTATAATAAATCCTTTATCATAACACAGTCACGACGATTCATGTGAATCAATCAATCATGAACCCTTTCAGTATGAGATTGAAATAAGATGAAAAAGAGAGTTGCCTTACATTAAACAAGGAAATTTCATATATAGATACATAGACAGAAAAACCAGTGCTTCATTAAAAAATTATAGTCGGGAGCTCTACTCTACCATCCATGCTTACAAAATATCAAAACCGAGTCTATATACTCAGAGAAATTCACCTCCTTGGCCCCAGGAGGGTAGCTAAGCTACCTCATTTAAGGATTTATGTGTGCATTATATTCCTTCAGACTGTACATGCAACTTCTTGTCTGACACTGCTTCAGATGACATGGCTTCTGTAGGGAAACTATCCATCGGAGTACCATGAGTTGACTGCTTCTGTCTCTTCCCATGCCTTCCATTTATGGGTTAAGATGAGGTCTCAACCACCTGCTCAATATTCATTAACTACTTCTTCCATGGAGGGTGGCCGAGACTTAATACGTAGAGAGTGACCATGTGTCAGCTTTCCAAAGCTTGGAGGCTAGCCTTCATTCCTTCAGGTTTCATTCTCAATGTAACCATAGGGCCATGCAACTGTCTTCAAGGATGCTTCGGCATTTTTCTTTCATTGATTTCCTCATGCTGTGTCTAGGATCCCCGATACCCTATGTTGTGAAATTTCCCTATCCAAACCAACGACTTGATCTTCCCTTAACATCGATGTCCATGATTTCTTCCTTATCTGGCTCTTAGCCATCTGTGGTCTTAACATGCACCTATCTTTTCCCTTTGGCCCTACTTTCTATATGATAGTGTGTTGTGACCTTACGCTAAAACCAAAGAAACTCCACGGATTTCGGGTATCGGTGATGGGAGGGAGTGAACTCCTCACCCTTGATAGTCCCGATAGCCGAAATGCCAAAATGGCTCCTAGGGGATTTTACATTTTGTGTTTCGTGGTTTCGAAATGCAGTGGAGAAGCAACCCCTTGTGTTTTAAAGTCTCGATAGCCGAAATGTCTAAATGGCTCCTGGAGGATTTTACATTTCGCCTTTCGGGGTTTCGAAATGCAGTGGAGAAATGACCCCTTGTCTTTCAAAGTCCCGGTAGCCGAAATTCTGAAACGGCTCCTAGGGGATTTTACATTTCGCGTTTCGGGTTTTCGAAATGTAGTGGAGAAGAAACCCCTTGTCTTTCAAAGTCCCGGTAGCCGAAATGACAAAACAGCTCCTGGGGGATTTTACATTTTGCGTTTCGGGGTTTCGAAATGCAATGGAGAAGCAACCCCTTGTCTTTCAAATTCCCGGTAGCCGAAATGGAAAAATGACTAATCATTTTTTGACTTTGGCCATAAGAGATAATCCCATGCGCTAAACTTTGTGCAACTCCGCGGCTCAAGCTTACTCGATGACCATCAATATGCTCCATCTATGGATCCTCACCGTTGAAAACAAAATGCCCACTAGCTTGATTTTAAGCCCAAAATGGACTTCTTTTGTGTGTTGCGGTTGGCATTCATGACTGCGGCCTTTGAATAAAATGTATTTCATGGGATTTTCAACCCCATTTATACCCATTTACACCAAGGGCCTGAAATCAGAGAGAAACACCCCCGTGCAAGAATTGGTGCTAACGTTAGGCTCCATGGAGGATAGAGTCGTCCCTGTGATGCTCTAAGAACTCCTTCTGTGGTTAAAGTTTCCTTTCATTGGGATATGGATTCATTTATTAAGCCAAAAATAAAGAGAAAAACAATATTTACAAAAACAGAGGAGTCGTCTAAGGCCCAAACAAAACATTTCTTCAGGAAATGCCCATTTACTGGGCCATTAAAAACCTCTTCACCCTCCAAATCCTACAACCTGTACGTGTTATTTAAGAATACTTCATAGATTTTGAAGGGTACGATCCAAAGGGCATCAAACTTGTTGTGTTTGCCCCTATCCTGCCTGGGTGCATCCCATTTAAGCACCAAATCTCCCAGCTTGAATTCCTCCTTCCTGACCTTCCTGTCAAAGGCCTGCTTGATCCTCTACTGATGACTATGAGCTATGTCCATTACTTGCTCCCTAACCTATTTCACTTCCACCACTTGATGAATTCTTTTGACCATATGGTCTAGCTCTCCTTCATGATCTTGAAAGAATTTCTCTACAAGTAAAGCGAGCTAAGTGGGAAACATAGCCTCCGTCCCATAAACAATTTGAAAAGGTGAGGTGCCTAGGGACTTCTTTGTTGTCACTCGAACGGCCCATAGAGGGAATTTGAGCTTTGAATCCCAGGCCCTCTTATTGTCTTCCAATAACCTTTTAATGAGTTTGATTAGACTTTTATTGGAAGATTCTTCCAGTCCATTTCCTTGAGGATAATAGGGAGTGGAGTGAATTAGTGAAATCTCAAACTACTCACAGAACTTAACCAGAGGCTCAAACTTGAAAGAAGCAACATTATCAATGACACTTTTGTTGGGACAACCAAATCTGGCTATGATATCCTCCAGGAAGCTGATAATTACCTTGTGTGAAGCGCTCCTGGTGGGGGAAACTTCTATCCACTTGGTGAAATAGTCTGTTGCAGTTAGGATCCACCTGTGTTGGCCACTTGAAGGAGGATGAATTTCTCCAATGAAGTCCAACCCCCACTATTGAAAATGCGCTGAAGCCACTTCAGGATTTAGTGGCAGAGATTTGAGTTGTTGCTTTCCTGAGAACCTTTGGCATTGGATGCAAGATCTAACTTCTCTGTAGACATCAATGAATAAGGTGGGCTAGTAGTACCCAACCCTGAGAATTTTGTGGGTTGTGGTCTTCCAGAAATGATTCCCTCCACAAAGGCTGCTATGGAGATCAAACATAACTTTTTGGGCTTCTTGTGGGTTTAGACACCTCAGAAACACCCCTAGAGGATCTCTCCAATGCAAGACTTGGTCAATAAGGAAATATCTAACCGCCTTGAGCTTTAAATCTCTTGCCTTTCTTTTTCCCATTCCATCAGGAGGCTTCAACTCTTGCAGAGATTACAAAATGTCTCTGTACCAAGTGTAGTCTACTAGTGATAAGCCACCCTGAGAGCTTTTGTTGGATGACCCAGCTTGCTGATTTCCTAAGAAAGCGTTGATGAAGATAACCCCCAAGGCCTTGCAATTGGATTCATCCAACAGCTTGGCTAAACTCTTTCCTTTAACCAACTTGGTGGGTTTTATCTCCAGGTCAAACTCAAGGATCTTGGCAATCCATTTACCTCTTCTCCCATCTATGTCAGGCTGTATAAGGAAGTCTTTCACAGAGGCTGAAGGAATGTATGCAGTCACTCTTGAGTGAAAGACATAGTCTCTAAAAGCTTTGAGAGATTTCACCAAGGCATAGGCCTGCTTCTCCATGATCTCATACCTAATTTATGCATCTCTTAATGCCTTACTAAAGAAGGAAATGGGTTGCTCTCACCCTTCCTCATTTTTCTGCAATAAGACCATTACTACTGTATAAAATAAGCAAAAGAAAAAATTAGGAAATCCTTGGAATAATCAGGACTGATCAGCACAGGTGCCTCAATTAATGCCCTTTTTATTTGGACAAAATATTCCCTGGGTTCAACAGTCCATTTTACTTCATTTCCCTTTCTGAGCATGGTTGTGAGGTGTTTCACCAACTCAACAAAATTTGAGATGAACCTCCTGAGAAAGTTAATCTTCCCTAAAAAATCATGAAATTCCTTTCTAGAACTGGGAAGTGAAAGGGTTTGAATTGCCTCTACCCTGCTGGGATCAATTCTCACTCCCTTTTCTAATACTATATGGCCTAACAGCTTCCCCTCCTTCATAGCAAACAAAGATTTCTTGGGATTTAAGGAAAGGCCAAACCTCTGGCATTTCAAGAAAACTTTCCTCAAGTGACAGCAGTGCTCCTTATCAGACTTGGAGAAGACTGTGATGTCATCCAGATAGATCATTACAAACTAATCTTTCTCCCCGATGAAGGCTATGTCCATGGCTCACTGAAATGTTTCTCCTGCATTCATTAATCCAAAAGGTATTTTGGCATACATGAATGTGCCCCAAGGAGTGGTGAAGGTTGTTTTTTCTCTATCCTTAGGCATGACTGATATCTGATTATAGCCAGAAAAACCATCAATCATGGATATCCTAGATGCACCAGTTACCCTCTGCAATATGTGTTCCATGTTGGGAAAGGGATAATTGTCTTTCTTTGAGCTCCTGTTCAGGTTCCTAAAATCAACACAGAGCATGATTTCTCCACTTTTCTTCCTCACCGAGACCAAATTGGCCACCCACTCAGAATATCTCAAGGGGAAAATGATTTGGTCATCTAACAACTTCTTCACTTCTCTCTCCATGACATGCAATAATATGGGATTTATCTGACTTAACTTCTTCCTAAATGGCTTAGCCTCTCCCTTCAGTGGGATCTTGTGTTCAATGACAGTTGTGTCATATGTCTTGAGGTATTCATAGGTCCATGCAAACACATCACCAAATTCTCCTAACAACTCGGTATATTCGGCCCTCTACTCTTTGGTCAAACTGCTTGACAACTTGACAAACTTAGGCTCCTCTTGTGTGTCGATGTTGCACTCCGTTGTATCAACATCTCCATTTGAAAACCTACCCTTTACTGCCACATCATTTCCATCGAACAGTCTTTCTAGAGGGACTAGTCCATTCAGAATGTGATTGCTAGGCAAATGAATAATATGGTGATTAGCAGTTTTATTTAAAAATATCTCAGGGTGAGGGTGACTTTCGAGATTAGGATCCTGATCAATGTGCAGTGCAGAAAATTCATCGACAGACTGAAGATTTTTTTTTATTTCAAGATCGTTTTTGAATACCTTCCAATGCTTGATATTGTCCAGGACAGATGGCCTATATCTTATCTCAACATCATATTTGATCTTAGGTGGCAGAGGGATCCTGAACAAACTAGATGAGACAACTAAGGAATTGGCCAAAGTATTTTCCTTTCTTGGAATAAAAGAAATGTTGAAAGCTAAGAAAAAATTATCAATCAGGTCCCACACCTCATTTTTGTAACCCCTGAGCCGAGGATTCTTAGCCCGATAAGCATTTCTGGCTTGCTGGATTATCAACTTAGCATCTCTGAACACTGCTACCTCCTCAATTCCCATTTCTTTTGCAACCCTTAAACCCAAAACCAGAGCTTCATATTCTGCCATATTATTAATAGCTTAAAATTCTAGCTTGTATGACAGGGATATGGTTTCCTGACAAGGCGACACAAAAACCACTCCAACGCCAACGCCTTCGCTAGAAGAAGCTCCATCAAAGAAAATCTTCCAAATAGAGGTGGTTGGAGGAGGTATCTCGTGATTAAATATGGGTTGCTTTCTGATTTGAAAAGGGGCTTCAGGAGTATTAGTGAGATGCAATAAACTAGACCCCAAATAAGTGTAAAGCGAAAAGATAGGATGATTGGTGGGGTCTACTTCATCACTAACAATGTAGGCCAGTTGATCTTCTCTGTACAACCTCCTGTGCTCCCCTCCAAATAATGGAATGGTGGCATATGTGAGATCCATCTGTAATGTTCCTCCAAGTTTTTTAATCCAAGATCTTGACAACAGCATGTCGAACTTGGGGGGGACATCAACTACTACAATGTCCATGACCACACTCTTCATTGCCAACTGAAATAAAGAGACCACTAAGTCTTTGATGAATCCAAGGAATTGCACCCTCCTTGAATCAAAAGAGTATAAATTGTGATAATCCTTTGTCATTTCCAGTCCCAATTCTTCCATGACTATTTTGGGCATAAGGTTGTGGGAAGCTCCTAAATCCATGAGGCAATTATGCAACACCTTATCATGTATGTTCAGGGATGCGTAGAAGGGAGGGGATGAATCATATTTGTCTTCTACCATGGGACCTAGGAAGACTGTTGGATTCTCATCTTGAAGATTTACTGAGTCTGTGGAGGGCTGGGGGGACTTAGATTGTAGTAGTTTGGAGAGGGACCTTTTGAAATCTTCATTTTTAACTAGTTTTGAGAGGGGTACGAGAATTTTAATATTTTGAATTGCATGCTCAAAACTAAAGGAGGAAAGAGGGTTAGGAGCTTCCCTCACCTCAAAGATAGGTTCTTTGGTTGTTGGCAAAGTATTCTGAGTTTTCTTTTCTTTAGTAGTGATTTTTGTAGGTTTAGCAGGTTTTTCTATTATGAGAGGTTGATCATGGCTATAAAAATTCCCTTCTTTCTTCTTTGACCTGAGATAATATCTGTTAGGATTTTTGTTGGCCTTTTCCCCTTTACTCCACTCATTGATTTGAATGTTCATAAGGGATCCTTCATATGCAGATTGAGTCAAATGGGGAAAAGGGGAAGTGTCTTCAATACAGTGAATTTTGAGTTCGAGCTCATCTATCTCTTCTCCTTCCTCATGAGCAACTAAGTTATTTTGGAGAGGGGTTTGAATCCTCTGATCATCTCTGTCTTTGCTCCTTTGTTCCCTTGGAAAATCCTATCGCACATTGTTGCTAGGCCTCCTTAAGCCTATGTTATCAGTATTTTGGGGATTTATGTACATCGGCTTCCCTTCTAACTCCCACCTTTCCATTCTAGACGAAAGCGACTTTAGCACTTTAGTTACTTCGTCTATTTGAAGGGGAAGGGGAGAGGAATTGGATGGGGAGGCTTCAGGTCTCTTCCTGGATATGTCTCTATCAGCCTTATTCTTGAGTCGGTCAACATCCAATATGTTAGATTATATTTCCACAACTGCATCCTACATCTGAGACAGAGTAGTTTCTCTCCTTTCCCTCAACAAGAGGCATAAATCGGGATCAAAAGCACTAGAATAAATGATTTTGGCAGAGGCTTCTGAGCGATTTATCTCAGCGGGGATCTTATTGTACATTTTATTAAATCTCTTGGAGAAGACAGAGACAGACTCTCCTTCCTTTCTCTTCAAAGACCCAAACTCTGTCATGTAATACATGAAGTCTTATTTGTCTCCCCACTGTCTCAAAAAGGCATTATCCAAAGCCTTAATCCCATCGATAGATCCAGGAGGCAGGGCCCTAAACCACTTTCTAGCCTCACCTTAGAGGCTATGGATGAAAATTCTCATCCATACATCTGCATGCATGATAACATGATCATCTGTAAAATTGTAAAAGGCTTCAAGGTGTTCTTCTGCAACTATCTCCCCTTAGCCTCTAAACTTGGGCAGTTGCTTAAGGTATCCATCCGCTGGAAGGGCATTGAGATGTTGAGGTAACAAAAGGGGAGCATACCTAGCAGCTATTATAGCCTCCATTCTGGTCATGGGGGGATTTTATCCTGCCATAGGAATATTAGGTGGAGGAGAACTCAAAGGAGAAGGAGCTCGAAGAAGGGATATTGGAAATGAGCTTGCAAGTGGAAGGGGAAACAATGGGGGATTTGGAGAGAAGGCTAAGGGGCTTGAGTCTGCAGATGATTCTCTCTGTATAGTAGCAACAACAATAATAAGAGGAGGGGTGGTAAATCTAGGAGTGGGGAAATCTTCTGTGGTCCTGGGTTTACACCAAGGTCTAGCCTCAAGGGAGAGGGGAGTGTCAAGGATTTTTCATCCAATCCCAAACCAGGAGGGGAAAACTCAGCAGGAACACTTCCGAAATTCAGGAAATGGGAAACTTCAGAAAAAGGTTTTCTAGGGAGCTGAGAAGAAGGAAGTGGAGTTTCTACAGAAGGAGGTGGAAAATTACCTAGTTCAGCGGTGGAAGTTTCTCCTTCAAAGGCCTTTCCTTTTCTGATAATCACCTCTGGATCAGCTTCAGGTGTAGCTAGAGGTAGTTGTGGATGGGACCGTGTGTGTCTACCTATGGAAGCCACAACTAAAATAGTGGGGTTGCCATAGTGGATTCGTCACAATGGATTCACCAAGTGCACAGTAGAAATATCATAGGGCTCTAATGCCTGATGCACCTTCAGAATCAGAGGCTCGATGTCGTTTGATCCCAGGGAAAATTTTCAACTTCGTCCCCCACAACGACGCCAAAAATGTTGGCATCAGAAGTCACTCCTAGATTGCAGCAGGAGTAAGCCTGAAGCCCATCAGTTTATGTCACTATTTGTTGATAGAGGGTGATGAATGGAAGTAAACTCGGAACAATATCATTCTAACTCAGAAACTAGGCCAAACATGCACAAGCAGATGGGGTCTTGGTTCAACTTCAGACAGTAAGTTGTAATAAGGGTGAGTAGGAGGAAGACTTCTGTGAGAAAATGCGAAGGGCTGTTGTAGGCATCGAGCTTCCAACAACCTGTAGAAGAAAACTTTGAACACAAGAACTTCTTATATTCAAAACCAGAAACGCTAAAAGAACATAACATCGTTATAATAAATCCTTTATCATAACACAGTCACGACGATTCATGTGAATCAATTAATCATTAACCCTTTCAGTATGAGATCGAAACAAGATGAAAAAGAGGTTTTCCTTACATTAAACAAGGAAATTTCATATATAGATACATAGCCAGGAAAACCAGTGCTTCATTAAAACATTACAGTCAAGAGCTCTCCTCTACCATCCATACTTACAAAATATCAAAACCGAGTCTATATACTCAGAGAAATTCACCTCCTTAGCCCCAGGAGAGTAGCTGAGCTACCTCATTTAAGGATTTACACGTGCACGATCTTCCTTCAGACTGTACATGCAACTTCTTGTCTGACACTGCTTCAGACGACATGGCTTCTGCAGGGAAACTATCCATCGGAGTACCACAAGCTGACTGCTTCTAACTCTTCCCACGCCTTCCATTTATGGGTTGAGCTGAGGTCTCAACCACCTGCTCAATATTCATTAACTGCTTCTTCCATGGAGGGTGGTTGAGACTGAATACGTAAAGAGTGACCACGTGTCGGCTTTCCAAAGCTTGGAGGCCAGCCTTCATTCCTTCAGGTTTCAATCTCAACATAACCACATGGCCATGCAACTGTCTTCAAGGATGCTTCAACATTTTCCTTTCTTGGATTTCCTCATGCTGTGTCTAGGATCCCCGATACCTTATGTTGCAAAATTTCCCTATCCAAACCAAGGAATTGATCTTCCGTTAACATAGACAACCAAGATTTCTTCCTTATCTGGCTCTTACCCATATGTGGTCTGAACAAGTGCCTATCTTTTCCCTTTGGCCCTACTTTCTATATTATAGTGGGTTGTGACCTTGCACTAAAACCAAAGGTACTCCACGGATTTCAAGTATCGGCGATGCGAGGGAGTGAACTCCTCACCCTTGATAGTCTCGGTAGACGAAATGTTGAAATGGCTCCTGGGGGCATTTACATTTCACGTTTTGGGGTTTCAAAATGCAGTGGAGAAGTGACCCCTTGTCTTTCAAAGTTTCGGTAGTCGGAATGCTGAAATGGCTCCTGGGGGATTTTACATTTTTTGTTTCGGGGTTTCGAAATGCAGTGGAGAAACAACCCCTTGTCTTTCAAATTCCTGGTAGGCAAAATGTTGAAACGGATCCTGGGGGATTTTACATTTCATGTTTCAGGGTTTCGAAATGCAGTGGAGAAGCGACCCCTTGTCTTTCAAAGTCCCGGTAGCCGAAATGCCGAAACGGCTCTAGGGATATTTTACATTTTGCGTTTCGAGGTTTCGAAATGCAGTGGAGAAGCAACCCCTTGTCTTTCAAAGTCTCGGTAGTTGAAATGATGAAACGACTAATCTATTCATGACTTTGGCCATAAGAGATGAGCCCCTGTGCTAAAACTCATGCAACTTCGTGGCTCAAGCTTACCTGATGACCGTCGATCTACTCCATCTATGGATCCTCGCCGTTGAAAACAAAATGCTTGCTCGCTTGATTTAAGCCTGAAATGGAATTCTTCTGTGTGTTGCACTTGGCGCTCATGACTGCACCCTTTGAATAAAACGCATTTGATGGGTTTTTCAACCCCATTTCTACGCATTTACACCAAGGACCTGAAATCGAAGAGAAACACCCCCTTGCAAGAGTTGGCGCTAACACGCGTAGTTAGCCCAATCAACATTTGAATAGACTAATAGTTGAACATTCTGATTCCTAGGATACCATATGCCATAGCTCATTGTTCCTTTCAAGTATCTGAATATTCTTTTGACAGCTAAAAAATGACTCTGTTGAGGTGCAGTCGGATACCTTCCTACCATTCCAACATCATGCATTATGTCTAGATGGGATGTTGTGATGTAAAATAGGTTTCCTATCATAGACCTATATGAACTCCGATCAACATCAGGTGATTCATCACCCTTTCTTAACTTGCATCCAGTGACCATAGGTGTGTGCATAGGTGTAGAATCTTCCATTTGAAACCTTTTCAACATTTCTCTTAAATATTTCTCCTGAGAAAGAAATATTCCTTCAGACCTATGATTAATTTGAAGACCAAAAAAAAATGGGAGTTCGCCTATCATAGACATTTCAAATTCAGACTGCATGGCAGAAGCAGACCATTGTACCAATGAAGCATTAATTATTACGAAGATGATATCATCTACATAGAACAACACAATGAGCAAACCATTACCCTCTGTTTTGATATATAGATTTTTGTCAACCATTCCTCTCTTGAACCCTTTGTCTTGAAGATACTTATCTAGTCTGTAATACTGGGCATGAGGATGTTGTTTCAACCCATATAAGGCTTTCTTCATCCTGTAGACAAAGTTAGGGTTATCTGTCAGTTTGAAACCCTATGGTTGTTCCATATAGACTTCTTATTTTAGATCTCCATTTAGAAAATATGGCTTTACATCCATTAGATATACTTTAAAATATTTATGACAGGCATAGACAAGAAACATTCTAATAGCTTATAATCTTGCTACGGGCACAAATGTTTCATCAAAATCCAGTCCTTCTATTTGAGCATATCCTTTGAAAACCAATCTAGCCTTATTTCTTACAATATTTCCTTGCTCATTCATCTTATTTTTGTAGACCCATTTGGATCCTATTGCATTTTTATTTTCTAACTTAAGAACGAGTTCCCAAGTGACATTCTTTTCAATCTGGTCCATGTCCTCATTCATTGATTTTAACCAATTTATGCATTTACTGGCTTCATTAAAGTTCTTGGGTTCCACCATAGATATGAAGCCTATATGTGATTTCTCAGTGTCTTTGATTATCTATCTCCTTGTTTGTACACCTTTTTCTTTCTCGCCAATTATATGACTTTCAGGATGATTCTTTAGAGTAATTATGGAGGAAGGATTTGATGTTGATTTTTGTCCTAACTCTTCTTGTTTGGGTGTCTCTTCTCCATCTGATTCATCATATTCTCATGAATCTGAGATTTGTTGTTCTTCATTTTCATTATTCTCATCATCTTTTTCATCTGGCTTAGTGCTTATTTGTTGTTGATCTTTTACAGGATATTCTTGATCAATTTGAACATCAATACAATCTACTAATTTATGCATTCTTTTGTTAAAGCATTTGTATCCTTTATTGTTCTTTCCATATCCTAAGAAGATACCTTCATCAACTCTACTATCAAATTTTCCCAAATGGTCATCATTATTCTTCATATAACATTTACTTCCAAATACTTTGAAGTGCTTGATTGATGCAGGTCGACCAAACCACAACTCATATGGAGTTTTATCACTGTTTTGCCTTAGATGCACTTTGTTTAGAATATGAATAGTCGTGTGAACAACCTCCACCTAGAAGGTTTGTGAAATGTCCCTTTCACTCATCAAAGCCCTTTCCATCAGCTAAACTAATCTATTTTGGGGTTCTACAACTCCATTTTGTTGAGGAGTACCTGGAATAGTATATTCTCTTTTAATTCCATGTATGTCATAGAATTCTTTGAAATCTCTTGACATAAATTATCCTCCTCTGTCTTAGCGAATTGGCTTTAAGTTCCTTCCTGTCTGATTCTTAGCTAATGCCTTAAACTTTTTGAACTTCTCAAATGCATCAGATTTTTCTCTTAGAAGGGAAACTCACATAAGTCTGGAGAAGTCATCAATGACTAGCATAAAGTAATGTTCTCCTCCAGTTCCTTCCTTTCGCAATGGTCCACAAAGATCGATATGAACAATTTGAAGTGGTTTCTCTGAAGATGTGAAACTCTTCTATTTGAATTGAGCATGAGTCAGCTTCCCCATTTGACAGGATTCACATACATAGTTATTAGGCTTAGATATTATTGGAAGGTCTTTCAAAGTGCCTTCATCACTCAGTTTGACAATATGATCAAAATTCAGGTGTCCAA
>SNQJ01S0182056.1:6155-19186 GCA_010110895.2 Picea sitchensis | reverse complement strand
AGTGGGATGCTTCCCCAAAATGAGGCAAATCCCAGATTTCTCTCTGTTGATTGTTGGTGTAGTGCAGAACAACCTCCCAAGGCTAACTGATGACTCTTCCAAGAGGTAAAATTCGAATTTGTTGAGGTGTGCCAAAATCCCTATATTTTTGACTTTGAAAAATGTACCAAACTTGATTAAAACACCTCTTCTTTGCCTTTATCCATCAAAGTAACCATTGGATCTGACTTGATAATTCACCACCTGTCTATTCCAAGAGGTTTCATCTCATTATGATTCAAAAATTCCTGATCTGGGCGAAATTTCAAGTATTCTGGTTAAAACAGGCTTTCGGTGGTTAACATAGAAGACTTCTGGGTGAATTAACCACCGAAAGCGCAGCTTTCGGTGGTTAATGAACAGTCGTCCTGTTCGCCTAAACCACCGAAAAGGAAAGTTTTTCCAGAAATAATCTTCTTTGGGAAAAATCATTTTTCTCAGCCGTGGAATGTCCTTTTTGCATGCTCCAATAGTCGATCGACATATAAAGATCATAAGCTTTCCAATGGTGCAATAATATTTGGATTTGGAGCTAGGGAAGCTAGTCAAATATTCCTTACAATATTAGGCATCATTCTTTCAAAAATGCCAGTGCGTTTTTTATTGCTAACAGAATGCACCAACAAAACCCTAACTATGGGCCCTTTCGACAACACCTGTGAAGCAGATGAAGTCTCACCCAAGGTAGAGGCTGGGGTGGTTGCAAGACTCGAGTGTCTGCAACCTTAGCTGGGACACAAATCTATGATTATATTGTCTACAGAGCACCTAACATTTGTCAATCATCAATATTCAACCCTTATTATACTTCGCAGGTGGCACATAGAATCATGGTGTTCACTTAGATCTACGGTATTTCAGCACATAGTAAAACAGATCAGATCCAACACTAAGCATCCTCATATATATCAGATCTAACAGTAATATACATCTAAGAAGCACATAGCATAAGTGGATACGTCAAAGCACCTAGCAAAAGAAAAGATAAACACATTGAATCAAAGCACAAAGAATAACACACAGATTTACGTGTTTCACCCCCACCTTGGGGCTACGTCCACCAATTCTTCTTCTTTATTAGCTTCAGTCAATCTGGTTACAACACAAAGCTATCAAAATCCTACTCTTCCTAGAACAGGAGGTCTGCGTGCACCTTGCCAAATCTTCCTTCCTCAAGTAGATCTAGCACAAAGCCTTCTTACGATATGTGCACTCAACACTTACAACACTTGCACTCAACTCTGCAAGTCTTAACACATAGCATGCACAAATCCTCTTACAATCACTTGCACTCAGCATAGCACCACCTACTTACATCGCCTAGATTCCTATTTATACATTACAAAAGTGGGCCTAAACATGGGTAAACCCACAGACCGACATCCCTTTCCCATTACATTAACCCAAAACCCTAAAAGGGGCCCAAAAGTGGACCAAGATCCCGTGATCTCTGCTTCACCTGGCGCTCCATCTTTGACAGGCTGTCAAAGTCAAAAAATGATCAAATATGACCAAGTGTTCCTCAAAACTTGGTCAAGGGCCAACATTCCCCCAACACTCACCTGTGACTCGTCCCTACTCACTCAGGTCTAATCAGTTCTGTCTCGAATCCCTCGATCTTGGCTTGAGCTGCTTCGACCTACTACTGTGCCACGACCTCTTGCTCGACAAAATCCTAGATGAGTGCGTTATTCATCGATCCTTCTAGGCGTTGATGTGACGAATTCATGACCTGCTCCAGCTGTGTTCCTTAGCTCTCAATCTCTGCAAATAGCTGACATGCCTTATCCTGCATAAGTTGAAGTTGTTGAGTTACTTCCATTACCTTGCCCTAGATCATATGGGTCTACTACTGGACGGTGCGTTGCTCGTGAGACTACTTCATTCTCTCTACGGGTGATAGGGCCTTTAGCTGCATCTATAGCTTTTCAGCTTCATGCTTCGCCTCCTGGAGCTGTGACTCCAATTTGTGCAATTATGGATTCTCGGTTAGGTTCTCATATATCTGCGCACTTCTGCGACTTAACTGTTTTCATTCCTCAATGAATTCCTTAATCCTTTCTACTGTTCTCTACGCAGTCATTTCTCGCTGGTCGTGCTCTTCTTGTGGGGTACTTGGTATGGCTTGAAGCTCTAATTCCATGACCCTTTGTTGAAGTTGTTGAATAACTTCAACAAGTTTCATCACTTGGTTCTCTATGGGTTCTTCTTCCTTCTGCTCTAAGCTGGTCACAGAGTGAAATTCTCTATTGACTGCTTCTTCAATCCTGATTTGCTTTGTGAGAAACTAATCTTTCTCTTTTTGGATCTTCTCTCTGTCTTCTTCAAATTTCGCTTGGAGAGTGTCCTTCTCTTGTTGCGCAGCTCGACGTTGTTCAATAATTTCCTCCTAGGTTTTCTTTAAGGCCTGGGTGGCCTACGTTGTTTCTTCCTACATTTTCTGCAGGCGCACTTCGACCCTGTCAGCGATCTTGTGGAGTTGAACTGGTTCATCTCCCTCTTTTGTTGTTCCTTCAGGTAGGGGTGCAGTGGAGACTGTGCGGCTAGACTGAAGTGCCTTCCACACTCCTTGGAGTTTGATCTCAATTCTGTTGTTCATTGTCTCTTACTTAGCTTCCTGCTTTTTAGTTATCTCTTCTATAGCTTTTTTCATAGCTAAGATGAGGAAACTGAAGTCATCTGGAGTGAGTGTGGTCTGCAGTTTAGCAGTTTAGTTACGGATGCCTTTGATTTCTTTCGGGAGGAAGGTTTCGGGGATGAACCCTTCCTCTTCTTTATGCTTTCTGCTTCATCTTTTGGTCTTTGTTCAACTTCTTCTAAGTCTTCACCCTTACCTCCTTGATTTGCTGTAATGGAAGGCGTCCTCACAGATAGGCTGCCTATATCCTGGTCTTCCTCAACCTTCTTTGTCTTACTGGGCCCAGATGTATCCTTCACAACTTCTGGGCTGTCGATGTCGAATATTTCTGCGGGGTTTGCTGAAACAAGGAGGTCCACCGACCATTCCTTGGTGATCTTCTCTAGGTCTTCTTCTGTCAGCTTATAATAAGACTGAAGTTGTTCCTTGTGCTCATTAGTGCATGCTGTAATATATATGAAATGGTGGTCCATGCCGAACTTCATCAAAGTTCGAAACTTGTGTAAAGTATTTGAGGTCATGCGAGGCTTGGACTGGATGGAAAGCTTCAACTAGGTGTCGTAGGTATGGAAAATGAAATTAGATTGCCACTTCTTGTTCATATTGTTTGAGTACCATAGTGTACTGACCTTCACAGCTAGTGGTTCAAAGGAGTTGAGGTACAGGAAGGTTGCAACTTCTGGTAGCTCCCATGCAACGAAAGCTATGAGTATCAAGAGCCAGCTAAAATGGAATTCATACCCTTGATCTTAGGCTTCTTTGTAGTCAATCTCTAGTTGATTCACCAGGTACTTCTCCGAGTTCACCTGTATTCCCTCTGCGCACTTCCTTGTGAGGTTGACTACAAAGCCAGATACTTGCGTGGGTCGATTCTTGCATACCAACTTCCCTGCGATCAATTGACAGGCGAGGCACACTGTGCCACTTTCAATAGAAGCTTCCTTGTAGCCTCACACATATTTCTCAACATCACCATAAGCTTCTTTGATCTTCTGAGCAAGAGCGTGATCCATGGTCTTTCTAGGATAGTAATCGTGGGGATCAGAGCCCTGTATGCTAAGCCCGATGATCTGATTGATTAGCGCTGGATCAACTGTTAGACAATGGTTTAACCATAAGAATTCTCCATGGTAACTCACCAGCAATAGCTTCACACAAGCATTCACCTCCTGGTGTTTGCTGAAGTGTGGTATCTTCATAACGTTGAACAAAGTGGATTGTGTGAGGTTCATCATCCAGGAATGAGGGACTATCTTCGAATTCTTTCCCTTGGTTCTGGTTAGGTACTTGTACAGGGAAAGCATGTTGTAAACTTTACGATCCCCTAGGTTGAAGTCACTAAAATTCAATGCTGCAATCTTGTCTTGATCTACGCGGACTGTGTGTACCCCTTTTGGCAAGTACGCAGTGACTAGAGTGTACTCAAAGTCTCTATGCACACTGTCTCTGTTGATCGCACCGCTCAGAGGTGGTATGTAAGCAGGTAGGATGGATGGAACCAACTTCACGCTGGCCATATTGTCTTTATTTTTGGTTCTTCTTTCTACACAGACTCGGGATGTTCCTACTTGAGTAGTGGACAAGGAGGCTTTCACTCCTCTCGTCGATGATGCCTGTAAACTAGTACTTGGCTCTGAGTCTAGCAAGTACCTCTCTTATAGATTCTTCAACTGCACTAAATTTGTTGGACATATATGATCAAGATAAAGATCTTGGGTTCTCAAAGTAACATAGGTACTGTAATAGGGTAGATAGTAAGAGTGGAGTAATCACTGTTCACAATTCATGTAGTCTGCAGACTCAAATTCGCAATTAGAAAAAGTGTCTTCCATGCATGGCGTGATGGGGTAAGTAAATAACTCTGTAACGAATCATTTTTAATGGATATGGGGCTTCATTAACTCTTTTTCTATCCGTTATGACACGGTTTAATGATCTGGTGATGAGCCATCAATGCTTTTTGATCCATTTGGAGCGGTAGTCGAATGGATATATCGACCTCCAACGACTATATTTCTTCGCCATGGTGAAGTGACCCATGTTGCTGTGATGAGATCTTGGGGAAGATCCTATTCTGAAAAGTGTCTTGCTACGAGGTACCCTCTGGGATCTTTTGTAATTTTTCAATCTAAGACTTCTTCTTACTTAGCTTTCTAGCCTTCTTTCCAATGAGCTTTGTCTTGGTGACTCTTTTCCTGTTCTGATTCTTATTTTCCTTGGGCATAGTCACTTCGCACTACTGAGGTCCTCTCCCAAGACTCAGAGGTGCTACTTCATTGATATCTGATACAGATGCTCCAATCTTCTGTGAATCCCCTAACACTTTGACAACTTTGACATATGGGTTTATAGTGTTAAATAGCTTTGACTTGTTCTCATGTTCTTCACTCAACTGCGCGATCCTTCTGGTCATGGAATATTTTAACTCTTGTCTCTACTATTCTAAAACCTTTTCTTCTTCCTTCTTTCTTTCTTGATCTCTTTCAATCCAAGGTTTCCCGAGTAACATAGTAAACATGGCGCTATCCTCAATAAATTTGATAATCTCAAAATCTTCTTCTGTCGAAGTTCCATTGACGGTCATAGGTATTTGAGCAAGTTTTCCACATAACATCATCATTTTTACTCTAAATAGTCCTATTCCTCCCAATGAAGGAATCATAGTAGGCTTCCCTATAGCTTCCCAAGTTCTTTCTACCAAAATGTTCACTTGTGTTTCTTCGTCGGGAATGCAATCATTGTCGAAGTCTCCTATTCTTGTTTCGATTTGCTCCTTTTCTTTGAATATCTCTGATAATCAAACATCTTTATGTTCCTTCAAGGTTTCTTTCATCTGTATTAATACTTTCTCTAATTATTGTTGGGTTTCTGCCTTATGGTTTTCTTCATTCAGATTCATCCCTTCAAGTTTAGCAATCATTATATGGCAATCCAATACGTCGTGGTCCAAAGCTTTGTAACAGAGACAACTAGATCTCCCACTAGGGCATTCCTTAGAAAGATGTCTCGGTCTTCTGCAATTATAATAGAGGGTTAACCCTCTCTTTCGTCTAAATTTCCCCCAACCTCTTCTGTACTGCGCACCAGGATCATGGTAGCTAGCTTGAAAAAAATTCTTTCTAGGATCCTACATCCATTCGTTAGTCCAAACATTCTTTCTATGCACAGGTATAACATATATATCATATCTATTCATATCTAACTTTCTTTCATCTATTAATGCTCTAGTTTTTAAGCTAGGAAAAAATCTATCAAACATACCTAGATCCATGCTCTAGAAACAAATTTTTTCACTTATCTTACTTCTATAGGGCACAAAGCTTCTAGATCTAAGAACTTTTAACTATTCTTACCTTTATTAGAGAACATAGCTTACAGATCTTACCTTTTTTTTGCAGATCCGACCTCTTTCTTTCAGATTCTTCCACTTTTACCTTTTTTAGAGTACAAAACATTCAGATCTTATCTTCCTTTATTTAGATATGACCTTATTCCTAGCACAAAGCTTCACAGGTTGAGTAAAAATCCGTGCACTAGGGAAACCGATCCACGCACAAAGCTTAACACAATTTCAGGATGAATCTTTGCACACAACTTCTTCTCTCTTAGTTCCCAGAAATCACAGTTTCAGTCTCGACAACATAACCATTTGTTGGCGTAGGGGCAGACCCAGGTTTCAACGCTCAAGAGCACACCAAAAAACCCCTAATTACTGGCTCTTTCGGCAACACCTGCGAAGCAGATGAAGTCTCACCCGAGGTAGAGGCAGGGGTGGTTTCAAGACTTAGGTGTTTGCAACCTTAGCTAGGACACATATATGTGATTATATTGTCTACAGAGCACCTAACATTTGTCAATCATCAATATTCAACCCTTATTATACTTCACAGGAGGCACAAAGCATCGCGGTGTTCACTTAGATCTACGGTATTTCAGCACACAGTAAAACATATCAGATACAACACTAAGCATCCTCATATATATCAGATCTAACAATCATATACATCTAAGAAGCACAGAGCATACGTGGATACATCAAAGCACCAAGAAAAAGCAAAGATAAACACATTGAATCAAAGCACAAAGCATAACACACAGATTTACGTGGTTCACCCCCACCCTGGGGCTACGTCCACCAATTATTCTTCTTTATTAGCTTCAGTCAATTTGGTTACAACACAAAACTATCAAAATCCTACTCCGACTAAGACATGAGGTATGCGTGTACCTCGCCAGATCTTCCTTCCTCGAGTAGATCTAACACAGAGCCTTCTTACAATCTGTGCACTCAACACTTACAACACTTGCACTCAGCTCTTCAAGTCTTAACACATAGCATGCACAAAGCCTCTTACAATCACTTGCACTTAGCATAACACCACCTACTTACACTACCTAGATTCCTATTTATACATTACAAAAGTGGGCCTAAACGTGGGTAAACCCACGGGATGACATCCCTTTTCCATTACATTAACCCAAAACCCTAAAAGGGGCCCAAAAGTGGACCCAGATCCTGTGATCTTTGCTTCGCCTGGCGCTCCATCTTTGATAGGATGTTGAAGTCCAAAAATGGTCAAATATGACCAAGTGTTCCTCAAAACTTGGTCAAGGGCCAACAGGTCCTCAAGCTATTTACTCTCATAGATTAGAATCCCTTGTGGTAGCTCCAATACAAAAAATTCGTATCAATTTTTCACACAGTTAATCAAATGTTTAGCATATTCATTATCAATTCGAAGATAGATGATGAATGAAACATTTCAGTTTTTATTTTTTATGATTGATGCTACAATTTTTAGAAGTCATATAATAAGTGACCAATACAAAAATGAACATTGTATTGAAATATTAAGTGATCATATCTTTCAACATTATGGTTGAAGTGAGGACAATACTTTAGGTAAATCAATATTGACTTTCCATAACAAACTTCATGATAAGGTTCGACATTTTTTAAGAACATTCTAGATTGTATGATTTATGGAAGTAAGTTTGCATTGGTCACTACAAACAACAATGAAGACAATATTGGAAATAAGGAAAGTTGTTTTATTGATAATTTAACTTGTTTTAAAGAAATCTTTAAATCGGTTGTAGAAGCTTGCAACCACTTTGAATCACTTCTTTGAAATTTAGAGATCAATATTAATTTTCAATAAGAACGATACGTAGATAAATGTTCAAGAATCAATATTCCTTTAAAAAAAGAAGAGAAGAGATAATGTATTTGACTTTGTTATGTACATGATTTCAACATGAACAATGAACATCATGTGAAATATGGAATTGAAATATGCAAGAATTTCTATGTGGATACTTCACCTGTATAATAGAATGATATATATTTTATTATTATTATTTTTAAAGAGACTAAACATTATATTATATATAAGCGGTTCACTAGCAAATTTGGGTCATTTTGCGACGACTATTTCGACGCTCTTGTGACGTTATGTGGTGGATATTGCGACGAATCTTGGGTCTCCCAAACGTTGCTTCACGTGAACTACTAGATCAACGTGAAATTAAAATTTGATACTTTGCAAGCTAGTTGTACCTTGAGTCAAATGCAAATATGAAATTTAGAATCATTAACATATCTACTAGAAGATATGAAAAATAAGGTTTATGGTTTACATGATGATATGATGATGGAAGAAAGTGGGCGTGTGAGTGAAATTTGAGTCTAGAAACCCTCCCATATCGTTAAGCCATGTGAATAGTCTATCCATGTCAAATTTCAATGCATACATAAACAATTTGAAAAAATTTCAAAGTTGCCCCCATTCACATGTCACTGTTGCCCGCCTCTAGTATTTTTATGGTGTTGATTAAGAAATCAACGAAAAAGAGGGATTTTTCATCAAAACTATGAAAAAGATACATTCTATATACATTAATGTAGAACCTGAAATAAAAATGAAGAAATACTAAGGAAAACTTAAAACTTGCATCAACCAAATTGTGTACTTTGAAAGAAAATTAGGGTTTATGGTTTACATGATGAATTGATGATGGAAGAAAGTGGGCGTGTGAGTCAAATTTGACTCTATAAACCCTCCCACATCGTTAAGGCACACAAATAGTCTATCCATGTCAAATTTTAGTGCATGCAAAAACAATTTGAAAAAATTTCAACGTTGGCCCCATTCACAGGTCACTGTTGTCATGTCTAGTCCTAGTACAATTTATGTTCCTTGTTCCTTGTAAAATTCGTTTGACATTACACACGTCCCCGCATCTAGTACTACAACAGAGTATTTTTATGGTGTTGATTAAGAAATCAATGAAAAAGAGGGATTTTTCATCACAACTATGGCACATATACATTGTATATACATTAATGTAGAACCTGAAAGAAAAATGAAGAAAGACTGATGAAAACTTAAAAATTGCGTCAACCAATTTGTGTACTTTGAAAGAAAATTAGGGTTTATAGTTTACATGATGAATTAATGATGGAAGAAAGTGGGCGTGTGAGTCAAATTTGAGCCCAAAAACCCTCCCATATCGTTAAGGCATGCAAATAGTCTATCCATGACAAATGTCAGTGCATACAGAAACAATTTGAAAAAATTTCAATGTTGGCCCCATTCATAGGTCACTGTTGCCCGTGTCTAGTCCTAGTACAATTTATGTTCCTTGTTCCGTGTTCCTCATTCCTTGACTATGGTGTAGTCCCCAATATTCATTATTTTTGTACACAACATACTAATGTCATAAAATGTCCCACACAAAGACCAAATATTCGCTACATAAGTCTTTTGTCTTTTTTCAAGGACTATGTAACGAATATCAATTCTAATAAGATTGAAATAGGACCTAAGAACCTTATGTTATTTACTTAACCATGGGTGACATAACACTATCATTCATAGTCAAATTGTTACATTTCATTATCATGCAACATGTGTACTGAGGGCTTGAGCCACCACAAGGAAACATAGAAAGAATATTTGTCTTATGAACAAGATATGGTACTATCCATTTTGAGGTTTGGCATAAAGATTGTTCTTATAGACTACACTACATTGCACCATATAATACCTACACTCCTTGCAAACCATGTAACACCATTCAAATTAGACACATTCTTGCGACGGATTAGCTATACTATCGATGAACTTTTTTCGTCGATAATATAGCTAATTCGTCGCAATATTATTTACATTCGTCTCTCTTGCGACGATACCAAATGATGCTTGGATTCATTTCGTATTTGGTTTATCAACTTGAAATTAAAATTTGATACTTTGCAAGCTAGTTGGACCTTGAGTCAAATACAAATATGAAATTTGGAATCATTAACATATCTACTAGAACATATGAAAAATAGGGTTTATGGTTTACATGATGATATGATGATAGAATAAAGCGGGAATGTTTGTGAAATTTGAGTCCAGAAACCCTCCCATATCGTTGAGGCACGAGAATATTCTATCCATGCCAAATTTCAATGCATACAAAAACAAGTTGAAAAAATTTCAATGTTGGCTCCATTCACATGTCATTGTTGCCCGCTTCTAGTATTTTTATGGTGTTGATTAATAAATAAACAAAAAAGAGGGTTTTTTCATCACATATATGACACAAATACATTTTATATACATTAATGTAGAATCTGAAATAAAAATTAAGAAAAACTGACGAAAACTTAAAACTTGCGTCAACCAAATCGTGTACTTTAAAAGAAAATTAGGGTTTATGGTTTACATGATGAATTGATGATGGAAGAAAGTGGGCGTGTGAGTAAAATTTGAGTCCAGAAACCCTTCCATATCGTTAAGCCATGCAAATAGTCTATCCATGTCAAATTTCAGTGCATATAGAAACAATTTGAATTTTTTTTAACGTTGGCCCCATTCACAAGTCACTGTTGCCGGTGTCTAGTACTCGTACAATTTTTGTTCCTTGTTCCTTGTTCCTTGTAAAATCAATTCAACATTACACATGTCCCCACATATAGTACTACAAGGGAGTATTTTTATGGAGTTGATCAAGCAATAAACGAAAAAGAGGGATTTTTCATTAGAACTATGACACAGATACATTGTATATACATTAATGTAGAACCTGAAAGAAAAATGAAGAAAGACTTATGCAAACTTAAAACTTGCATCAACCAAATTGTGTACTTTGAAATAAAATTAGGGTTTATGGTTTACATGATGAATTTATGATGGAATAAAGTGGGTGTGTGAGTCAAATTTGAGTCCAGAAACCCTCCCATATCGTTAAGGCATGTAGATAGTCTATCCATGACAAACTTCAGTGCATACATAAACTGTTTGAAAAAATTTCAACATTGGTCCCATTCACAGGTCACTGTTGTTGGTGTCTAGTCCTAGTTCAATTTGTGTTCCTTGTTCCTTGAACATGGTGTAGTCCCCAAGATCCATTATTTTTGTACAAAACATACTAATGGCATATTAAAATGTCCCACACAAAGACCAAATATCCGCTACATAAGTCTTTTGTATTTTTTCAAGGACTATGTAACAAATATCAATTCTAAGAAGATTCAAATAGGACCTAAGAACCTTATGTTATTTCCTTAACCATGGGTGACATAACACTATCATTCAATACTCAAATTGTTACATTTCCTTGCCATGCATCATGTGTAGTGAGGGCTTGAGGCACCATAAAGGAAACATACAAAAAATATTTGTCTTATGAACAAGATATGGTACTATCCATTTTGAGGTTTGGAATAGAGATTGTTCTTATAGACTACACTACATTGCACCATATAATACCTACACTCCTTGCAAACCATGTAACACCATTCAAATTAGAAACATTCTTGCGACGAATTATCTATATTATCGACGAACTTTTTTCGTCGATAGTATAACTAATTCTTGCGACGATACCAAATGATGCTTGGATTCATTTCATATTTGGTTTATCAACTTGAAATTAAAATTTGATACTTTGCAAGCTAGCTGGACCTTGAGTCAAATACAAATATGAAATTTGGAATCATTAACATATCTACTAGAACATACGAAAAATAGGGTTTATGGTTTACATGATGATGGAAGAAAGTGGGTATGTGAGTGAAATTTGAGTCCAGAAACCCTCCCATATCATTAAGGCAATGAATAGTCTATCCATGTCAAATTTCAATGCATACAAAAACAGTTTGAAAAAATTTCAACGTTGGCCCCATTCACATGTCACTATTGCCCGCCTCTAGTATTTTTATGGTGTTGCTTAAACAATCAATGAAAAAGAGGGATTTTTCATCACAACTATGAAACAAATACATTGTATATACATTAATGTAGAACCCAAAATAAAAATGAAGAAAGGTTGATGGAAACTTAAAACTTGCGTCAACCAAATTGTGTACTTTGAAAGAAAATTAGGGTTGATGGTTTACATGATGAATTGATGATGGAATAAAGTGGGTGTGTGAGAAAAAATTGAGTCCATAAACCCTCCCATATTGTTAAGGAATTCAAATATTCTATCCATGTCAAATTTCAGTGCATACAGAAACAATTTGAAAAAATTTCAACGTTGGCCCAATTCACAGGTCATTGTTGCTGGTGTCTAGTCCTCATACAATTTCCGTTCCTTGTTCCTTGTAAAATTCATTCGACATTACACACATCCCTGCATCTAGTACTACAAGGGAGTATTTTTATGGCGTTGATTAAGCAATCAACGAAAAAGAGGGATTTTTCATCACAATTATGACACAGATACATTGTATATACATTAATGTAGAACATGAAAGAAAAATGAAGAAAGACTAATGAAAACTTAAAACTTGCATCAACCAAATTGTGTACTTTGAAAGAAAATTAGGGTTTCAACAAAATTTTTATAGAAATGACAAACACGTTCATCGAAACTTCGTTGATGCAATAATATGACAACAATATTGATGAAATCTTATGCGATCATGATTGTATAAAAATGAAAGGGCTTCTCTTGGTTTCAAGAACAATTTATCCTATACTGAACAAGGCCAACCACGTGAAGGTGGAAGCTCATATGGTCCCTCCCCTCCCCCTCACATCACTCTCAATTGATCCCCAATACCCAATCTATAAAATAGAAAATAATCGAAAGCAACGTCCTATTAAGATTCATGCATATAAACTACAAAAACAAAAATTAATGAAGGTACACAAAATTATGTGTTTCTAAATGATATTTTTAGTCTACCACGTACTTTAGTATATTGGCAACTATTTTCAGGTTTCACATAATAATTAAACAACATGTAACATAAGATATAAAAACATTGCATACAACTTAAAAACATGTAATTAACCCATGACATTATAAGTAAATTATTTTAAGAGAATAATTCATACAAATTAAAATATTATAT
>SNQJ01S0182055.1:0-19186 GCA_010110895.2 Picea sitchensis | reverse complement strand
ATACCAGTTGTTAGAAAAATAGGACCACGGAGCAATAAAATAAAACAAATGCAGAAACAAAACACAGAAGACACACAATACAAGAGAGACACAGATTTACGTGGTTCACCCAGTGTGGGCTACATCCACCAGAGAAATTGCCACATCCTTCCTTTATTATTATCCAGCAAATGAAGGGATACAACCTACAACAAAACCCATTGTAACTTCCTCTTCTTTCTCTCACAGTATCCTATTTCAAAATACAATATTCACCATCAACCATAGCCGCGATACATTTCCCTCATAAAAGAGGGTTTCCTTCTAGGGGAAAAAAAAAAAACCAACATAATCTCTACCGTTAGATCTGCGACCTTATAATGTACGGTCCAGATTTACAATGAAATAACAATATACTTTTACAAGGCAATTTTTTATTCGAGGGCTTCGCCTCGGAACCCACATCGAGGGACGCTGCCCCCGAACCCCTGTTGGGGGCCCACTTGCCCCCAGAGCCCCCAGCCGGGGGGATAGCCTCCCCGAACCCCGCAGAGGGGTTACCCCCCCTCTGCACTCCCCCACGTGGAAGATTGTACATACTTATGGGGTGTAAATACTTCATGGGGTATAAACACGGCTGAAAGAAAGGACCTCTGAATCAGGAAGATAATCAGGCTCCACAACCAACATTTCTTCTGTACTTCTTTGTAATTGTGGGTTCTACACTTTTGGGGTTGCCTGAAACCCTACACATCTTCCAAGTGGATACTGGTGACCTCCCACCTAATGCAACCAAATTATATTGTATGTTTTCATGTCAGCACATCTTGTTGTACTTCCGAGGTTGTTTTGGGTCCCTAAACAATGTTTTTTTGGCTCGCCATAGTCACACTGTAGACAGAGTCAATTTTTGACAACGTAATGCATAGTTATAGAAAATATCTTTCCAACGAGATATCATGTGCCTAAAAAAAATATCTTATGCAAAAGTTACGACCTCGAGAAGTTAATGTACTAACTTACCCAAACATGGCCCACATGACTTTTGGCGTTTCATCTCCTAGGGTTAGGTTTTTGGATGTCTAGGGTTTTGGCATTCATGTTTATCATAAAAAGGCCTTCAGAGCCTCATTTTAATGATCTTCTAGAGAATGAGCATAGTCGTCACATCTCTTCTCAGAGATAAAGATGCCACCATTCTAGTGAGTCTTGCACTCCGTATTTTTACAGTCTCTTTACAATTCTTTCATTAATAGAAGTCAAGTATTGTTGTACTTCTATGTTTCTGACAATTTTCATGAGTACTTCATTATAATTACTCTACTTTCATTTTGTTTCGAAAATAATCTGGATCATTGTGGGAGAAAACCAAAAAAACGTATCTTTATAAATGTCTTTAGGCACCAACCTACTGTTACAGAGCTTGTAGGAAACAACCCAATAGAGACACCAATCTCTTCAGATGAACACCACCTCAACAACATATTGTGTAGGCACTAAACTATTGGAGACACCAATCTCCTTAGTTGAGCACCAACTCAACAAGGTATTGTGTAGGAACCAACCTACTGGAGGCACCAATCTCCTCAGCTGAGCACCAACTCAGTAAGAATTGTATAGGTACCAATCTAATATCTTCATACACATAACACTTTTGACTTCACCTGCAAGCTCCATACTTCATGCATTTCACAGCATTATCATAACCTTAACTTTCATGCTCCAGTGTCTCTCCTTGCTTCATACCTCAAACATAGCTTCAAACGCTAGTCAGATTTAGCCTTCATGCGATAGCAAACCTCGTAGCATTATTCCCATAGTATAATTCCAAGCTGCATCATCATAACCTCAAAACAACGTACTTTGCAACATCATAGAGCTTAGTCATTCATAGTGCACCCTTAAAACTCCAAGAAAACTCCTCTTGCACACCTTTAGACCCCAAGAATACTCCCTAGCTCCTCTTTCACACCTCTAATCTCTTCTATGCACTTGTACTTTCTCTTCTTGCTTGGATACTCTTTAAAAGTGCACATCTATCATGTATTTATAGTGTTTATGCATTCACTTATGGGGCCAACTTGTAAAACTATCTAGGCTGACCTATACTTTATGGCTGGGATGACCTGAAAGAATATTTCATATCTTGTCATTTCTATGGAGTTAGAGGGAGTTCCATATATCATTGGAAAGGTCTCAGAATAAAATTTTCAATCATATATCCTATGCTCCCATTTGAGCTATATCTTTACAGTAAAAATCCCTTCAAAGATAGGGTATCTAAACTGAGCATCAAAAATCCAAAAACAATATTTCCAACAATCTCCATCTTGCAAGCTTTAACTTGGACATCTATAGTCTCCCCCTGTTTTGGACATCAATGACAACAATATTTCCAACAATTGCTTACAGTGGAGGTTAGCATTAGAGTGAAAAAGAGTCTACTTACTTCTAAAAGTATGCTTTTTTATTTATTTCGTGGATTATGCATTTCTACTAAATTTTTAAAACTAACTCATCCATGAATGTAGATTCCTTCTAGAAAATCTAGGTGTCAATTTCATAAAAGAGTCTTCACCATATGAGGCTTCTCCCACTTTCAATGTTTTTTTTGTTGCAAGTGACATATGGTTTTGGAAATATCCCACTTGCTAGGAGCCTGATCAATGATTGGTCCTATTTTGAGTTATGTATTTTGTTTGTCCAAAGAATTCGCTGATGAAAGATTTTTTGTCGAGCATATATGTTATTTCCCTATGTATTTTATGACAACCTCATTTCATGCTTTGCTTTAGCTGAAGAGCTTTGCTTCTTATTGATTGTTCTACTTCAAGTTTGCTTCCATATTGTTGCTTGAGATTGATGGTTTTGAATATTGTACAATTACTTTATTTTATTACATGATGCTAAATTCCATTAATAACTTGCAATTTGATATTTAAGCATCATATCGACTTGCAAAATAACATAATTTAATTCATGGTCACAATGATGATTCATCATTTATTTTAAGTTAACAATTTGTAGGCTACGTCTAATTCATTAATATTTATAGTTTAATGGTTTAATGCATTATAGCAACTATTAACTTGATCTTTAATGAATGCATCATTAACCTAAGTTTATATTAAAATTAATCCATGAAACATTAAGGAGACCTACAACCCATAAGATCTAAAATCTCTACTAACCATTTTAATAAATCAATTTCCCCAAACTTAATTAGTTTCACAAACTAAAGTAATTAGACTTTCATTTACATCTTTATCTTGACTAGCCTTGTAAGAGTATTTTTATCTGTAGTAAGTGCTGGGATCTTTGGCATATATGCATAGATTGGTGAGATCCAAGATCTGCATGGTTTATTTTTAGGTTGCTGACTGCCGGGTTCGTTGTGTTCATACAGCCGGGCGAGGCTGAAGTCTCCGAGCAGGCCGTTGAGATCCGAATCCAGCAGCGCGTTGCTAGACTTGATGTCTCTGTGAATGACCTTCTTCTCCCATCCTTCGTGCAGATACACCAGCCCTGCCTTTACGCCGTTGAGGATCGTGTATCGCCGAGCCCACGGCAAGACCATCGTCGACTTCCCGAATATGAGTTTATCCAGGCTGCCATTGGGCATGTAGTCGTAAACAATGAATAGTTTCTTATGCCTCCGGCACCAACCACGGAGCTGAACCAGGTTCCGGTGTTGCATGCGGCCCATGGTCGAGATCTCTGCCACGAATCCCTTTATTCCCTCAGTGAACTCCTTCGTTATGCATTTCACAGCGACTTCTTGGCCGCTGCCATGGAGAACGCCCCTGTAAACCTTGCCGAAACCCCCCTGGCCCAAAATGTTTTCGTCCCTGAATCCGCTCGTGGCGATGTTGAGCTCCCTGTAAGCGAATCTGTGGGGCCAGAACTCCTGCTCCCATTCTTCGATCTTTTCTCTGTGTTTCGCTCTTTTTGAGGAGAAGCAGCCGCAACCCGCCAGCAGAGGAGAACCAGAGCGGCCACCGTAACGGCGGCTATGAATACCCCTCTCGGACGGTTGGTAACCGAAGGGAGATGCCCAAGTTAGATTTGGGTCAATTTTGGTGTCGGCCCAAGTTAGATTAGTTAGCAATAACCACGTTGTTTCCTTCGATTTTTACGCCGAAAGTGACCAGCCACCTAATGACAATGGGGCACAATTAATCACCTTTTAATCTAAAATTTTAATCTGATGGCTAACAATTGAGAGGATGCTGACATATTCTTGGTCGTCCTCCCAAATCAATGAATATGATTTACTCTTCATAGCTTCCTCGTATTTGCAGATGCATCGGTTAACTGTTTACTTTTAACATTTACCTAATCATATGAAATTGTGGCATATATAGTACCGTTTAATGTGGACAGTTTCATTTTCAGGTTGTCATGTTCGTATTGGTTGTGGAGCGTTCCATTTTCGGTTGGCGGGTTTTAGGTGGAGGGATCAGGAAAGCGAATTTCTCTTGGGCAGGAAGGCGGATCTTTTAGTGAGTAAAGCTGGCGTGGAGATTTGGGATCGATGAATCGCTACGAGAACATTGAGGTAAATTATAAAACAGTAAAGCCTAAGATTTCAGGAGCGCGGTTGCCTCCTCCATAAGTTCAACTTTGATTCATCAATAGCAGCGTAGCAGTGGCTAGCCAATCATAGAATTGTTTTTAACCATGGGGTAATTCATTATGGGTAGATGATTGTCAGATGCATTTTTTAATCAATTTTTATTTAGTCAATTTGACCCATTTAAAAAATGTTATTAAAAATTTTGATTATAAAATTGGTGATTTCAATCATGTAATACTCATCATAAATTTTGCAATGAACCCAAGTTTGCTCATAAATTTTGCAATGAACCAAAGTTTGCTCATATTCATGTGGACAACTTCAAGCATATGATTACATGTATTTACTTAATGAAACTAAAGTGCTAGAACTTAAAGGTTAAGGATTAAAAGTTGTAGTTTGAATACCCATATGACACGTCCATGGCATAAAACACTTTGATATATTTTTAATGATATGTTGTATTCCCTATGACAGTTTTAAGTGACAAAATATATTTTACCAAGTTCACATGTCATTCACCTTATAGCACTAAAATATGATTGTTATTGCCTCTGTATTGTAAAACCAATAATTCAATGTATTGAAAATTAATGGGATTTCATTGTTCTAGAGTTTAATAAAATTCATATAATTTAGTTTGATATTTCATTTAATTTAATATATTTAATATAGCACTAATATAATTTTAGTTTTTTTTTTTATTTGACTCTTTCGTATGAGAGGATAATATCATAGTTTATCTTGCTTTACAGGCACATATTTAAGTATTGATTTTTCTCAATGAAGCAATGCTAGAATCATTTCTAGTATTGCTTATTTACATTAAATGTTTGTGAAAGATGCATCCCCTATTTCTCTTTGATTTACTATCATCTAAACCAACATACAAACCTACACGCCATACAAATGTGTTGCCTTCTTTGTCCTATAGAAACCGCAGTGCATTTTATGAGCGAGGTTATTACCAACCGCATGCGAAGATCTTGTTTTCCAGCCGTCTTTGATACTATTGGAGGACCATCTACTACGGGTTCAACGTAAGCACTCTTATAGGAACACAGGGGCCGGCCTATCTTTGCTCTTATGAACTACGTTTACTGCGACACCTAGGCGGATGAAGCAATTTTCGAAGAAGGTGTTGAACTCTCCACGAAGTTATGGGGGACTTGGGTTATGATTTCGTTAGAAATCCTTTTAGCCATCTCAGGAGAGTCTAGTATTAATTAGAGTGACTGATTGGAGAACCCTGTGAATACCTAATTGTGCCTTCCTCTCTCTCTGATGGGCACGGTCTTCTGCGGCAACGATATGAGATGAGAACCATGGGAGATGAGACCAGTGTTCCATCAGTATCGTGCAGGGAAAACCATTACCTGACCATGGAGAATTGACTTTCTAACATGATTTCGCTGGGCATATGGATTTAGATGTCTTCAGTATTGGATCGAGATGCCCGCAAAGGTAGTAGGCCGGAATTGCGGATAGGTGGGATGTTGCTCCTTGTTGGTTTAATATATATGTTGGTGAATCTCTTGTGGATATGCTTGTTTCATGATTCATTGTGGATCTATGTTTTGGCATCTTGTGGTTTCCGTTATATGGTGTTGCTTTATGACACCTATTGAACGTTCGTATCTTTGCTTGGCGCTTTGTGTTTGGATGGTTTTTTTGGATTGTGGACCTCTAGAATCGCTTTCTTTCGAGGCTGAAATTAAAACACTCATCTCTTGGCCTAGATTCTCATGCGCCACCCATGTATTAGATGGGATGGAAGGCTCAATGAATTATTCTTTGAGCATGACTCTATAGATTTCAGAAATAGATGTACCCTACGGGGGTGTACCCGAAAGATGAAGTCAGTCGTAAGGCAACTAGGCTAACACGTCTAATAACGGCATGGATTACCATGGTATAGTTCTGAGGGTGTCATCTGCAGATACATTGATGCATGCTTTCAAGGAATTTTATTCTACATTTTTTTGGTATTTCTCCTAATTTATTTAGGATTCCTTTGCATTTATCCTAATTTATTTATAATACATACATGAATAATTTGTTTTTATATTAGGAAGATTTTATTACAGTTTTCTTTCTAACACGATGATTTCATTGTTGATGGAAACCTTACTATGCCAATCCTTACTCCCAGAAGGATGACGAATGCTATACAACTCCATGACATGCTTTGAATTCATGTTTCTAGATTATTTTCCTTGATATTTCTTGTTTCCTTTGTACTATATTTTCTTCTCCAATTTTCTGGCCAGAGAATCAACTTAGGATATCTAGTGGCAGAAACATATCTTAGATAGCATTAACATGAACCTCATCCCTTATGAAATGAATTTGAATATACAGGACATTATAAACAAGACATCTACAGTAATTTGTCGTATAGCCAGGAATCAAATAGTTGTCGGCCCTTCTGAGAACAACTAAGGATCTTCCCCAGGATCAACTATGTAATATTTCCGCCACCATTATAGTTTCATATCGTAGAGAGTGGTTGAATAAACTATCATGCATTGGAGCTACTTTTAGGGCATTGAATCACCTTAGTTCCAGTATATACTTGGGAGAAATATCTTCACCCAGCCATTGATCTACAATTCCACCATGTGCTCCTCTAGAGATTGTGTCTTCATTGAAACCAAAATAATCATCTTCATCCTTAAATAAGCCCATCTCTTAAGTCTTTGAAATTATAGTGATTTTCTCTTGATTACGTCTTGGACTTCACGAAAACATCGAAAACTTAACTTGTTGGTGCTTGAAAGGGAATAAATAAACTGCTTCTAGATATAATATGGATAATGACAAGTTAAAAAGGTCTCTATATTTGTCCTTCGATCTGTGTTCATTTATAAATTCAAGTGGAAACTAGTATGAAATAGCTTACGCGAACGACTTATTTAGATAACAAGATGGATAGATAGACTATTTAGCTTCCCATTGAAGCTAAGCTGCAACACCATAGTAAGGTACCAATAGAAGAGTTGTTATAGAAAATCATATGATTGAAAACAAAGCTTGCAAGATGTGTCAATTTGTAGAGTGCCAGGATATCCCTTTCCATATCTTCGAACTATTGTTGCTACTATGCTTCTCAATGGAGGCGGTCATTCGCACCACCTGAGAAAAGTAACGCAACAACCTTCTTGTGGTTTATAAACCCAAACAAAACCCTTTCCATCGCACTTTGTTGAGAATATCTACTAAGCCTTGTCAAATCTGCCATTAGATCTTTTAATTCATAATGCAATAAAAAAAAGCTAGCAACAATCGGCTATACTCATCAGCTTCCTTAGGTCATCAATTTTTCATAGGCTCATTTATTAGCTTGAAATTGTAATTTACAACTTTCTTTTCACAGAGATCTGCATAGCTTTCTTTTCACAGATATCTGCACAGTATGTTTAATATCAATGGCTGTCACTACAAATGTGTAGAAATTTAGGTGATAAAATTAATGTATTCTTAGGTCCTCGATTAACAAGTTCTTCTATTGTTAAATACAATTGCTTCTACTAATACTTTAGAGCAATTTAAATCTGATCTCAACCATAAAAACCTGAGTGAAATATCAATAACACATAGCACAATAAGTTTCTGGGAAGGCATTAAAACTAAAAACCTATCATATATTATGTGTATATCATAAATCATGAAACAATCATACAAAGCTCTAATCCAAAATCTCTCGATCCTGATAGTCTCTCCTGCTTGCCATACACACAAATTAGCAAATACATATACCAATTTCTGTGTCTAGACAACCTACCTACTTTGCACAAACTCTGCAATCCAATTCTCTGATAGTCGAAAATAGTCGATTACCTACGTTTGCACATGCTCATAAGCATATCCACTACGTAATGAACAAATCCTGGTGATAGCCAAGCTGTCCCTTTCACTTGTTATCTCAAGTGTTGTCCATTGGAATGACATGCATGTAGTTAACGGTGGCAAGTCTTTTGGTTTGGGGTTTGGCGAGGTGGCAGTTGGAGATGATTGATTTCGAGACTGCACTATTGCAATAAGCTTAACTCCTTGGCTTACGCTTTGATTACGTTTTGATTCCAGATGCGCTGGGTTATGAAGTAAAGGATAATGAATTAGTATTTGTGTCTGAATTTGGTGAAGGAGAAACTAAATTGAACGCATGTTTCTTGTTGACTTTTCAACAAAGGTAGTGCTTGGGTTTGGAGTCATGGAGACCTGACCCTTTGAGGGATGAGAGGTGAAATGCTGTGACGCAGACGGTATTGACAAGTAGATATAGGCCGGGTTGCGTCCTCTATGCACCATCAATACGGTGACTCACCTCGAGTTTGGTTATATTAGCAAGGTTTTATTATATTGGCAGCGGAAGAGTAGCAGTATGGAATGCGCTTTACTCAAGTTGTGAGATTCTACGATCATTTACCGAACAAGCACTAAAATGAAAAGGCCAAACGAAGATTGAGCGGATGTTTTGACTTCAAACTTTCAAATTAGGAGTTTTCGAATCACCGGTACATATAAATCTTGTCCAGCAGCATGGCTTAACTATGAAAAATCCGTGGTAAGTGATTGCGTTGCATGGAATCTATGTGTGCATATGATATTGACCTTTGATCTTTTGGAGGTTTGCACATGAAGTTAGGTAGCCTAACGGGGTTGGTGCTATTGGTACTATTATGAAGGTGGTGGGTGATCTTGAGGTTGGTGTTAGAGTACTATTAGAAGGTGAGGTAGGTGATCCTTGAGGTTTGGTGTTATTTGAGTACTATTAGAAGGTGAGGTAGGTGATCCTATCAACGAAGGACGAATTCTTGATGTTTGGTATTATACATTTCGTATATTGAAATATAAATGCAAATCCCATTATAAGTTAATTTTAATTTTATTATAAAATGACATTTATTGGACAACATACAAACCAGATAAATAACGTTAGCTTTGTGTTTCTGTATTCTGGCGGAATAACTCGATCAATAAATAAATCTCATCAATGGAACAACCTCGAGAAATTTACTTATCAACTGGAGTTATATGTATGGGATATCCATAGTCAATGAACCTAGTCCACCGTTGAGATTCAATGCACCTTTAAATTGACACACAGAGTTCCCATTCCCCTAGAATTATTGATGAGTAGCTAAAGTGATATTGAATTTACTGCTCAATCAAATTGGAATTTTGTTTGATATCTATGTTGTGATGGGAAGATGGATTTAGATTCAAGAAACCTGAGAAAACAAATTTCTTATTATTTTTCAAGCAGAAATCAACTTCATGTTAAAGAAGATAAAAGTGGGTTTTATTGTAATGAATTGAATTGCAGGTTAGTAGGACCACCATTATTTTCATATCATGTACCACATATTTACTTCTTTATCAATAAAACTATGAGTTTTGAAATATTTACTGTCGCCGTGTAATCCAATTTCTAATATGAGGAGAATGAAACGAATGGACCGACTACAATTATGCGTTGTTGTTAAAGTAAATTAAAACGTATAAAAGATAATTACATCACCTTTTCTTAGTTAGAATTCGGTGATTGATGCATTTGTGGTTTTGAACAAAATAAATTGAGATTTTTCTTGGTTAGAATTTGGTGATAGATAGATTTGAACTTATTGAGCAATACATTTTTAGATTTGCAATTTCCAACATTTGTAAAGGTTCGAGATCTTGTAACCTCCTGGTCGAAACAAATTAAAACCTCATGATGCAATTGTATTACAGTCAACCTGTCAATTTCTAATTTGGTGGATATAATACTGATTTCATGGATCCTATTTTGTAGTAGTTTGTTCAACTAAATCTATCAATTTGGTATGCCTTTACTAAATTGGATAAACAATTTTGTAACCAAATGAAGTTTGTTCCATATTGATGTAAGTTCATATAGAGGCATGGTCGAATGAGAGGAAGTGTGTGGATTTGAGTGTAAGGTTGAATGGTTGTTTGTACCATTTAGGCTTGAACTTGATGAATGTGTATTCATCTCCATGAACAATCAAGGCTGATTATCGTACCCGTGGAGGTTTCCCTTACAAGAATGGTTTTACCATGTAAATCTTTGTGTTATCTTTGTGTGAATGTGAATTCTATTATTTTTCTCTTTCATCTTATTGAATACTTGTTGATTATGCATTTAAAAAGTCTAACAAATGGTATCAAATCGAATAGGTTGCTTGTGTTCATGGTGAGATCTATCACTAAGGAATAGTTTCATAGAAAGGACAAAAGTTTTTGCATGTGGTCGTGGGTGATCTCGTGGGAGGGAATGATAGTTGTTGGTAAGAATTTTTGTCCAGTCGAGTTGTCTCATTATAGAACAACCATTTTTTTTTTTTTTTTATCACATTAGAATTCTCTTCTTCCTTCTGAGAGGTCTTTGTGAAATCTTAGTAAAGGGAACATTGATATTGGTTAATTGGTGCATCCTTAAAGGATGGTTCATTCCTGCATCATGGGTTATCACCTTCATGGGGCATGATTTGATCTGTGGTATGGGGCTTCCAGATGGGGCTGAACACACGGTGAGAGACAGCGTTCCAAGGGAAACTTATGATTTTGGGTTTCCTTGCAGCGTGTGGTCTCCTCTGAAGGGTGTGGAGCCTGTATGGTGCCTCCTAAGCATCTCGCGTATACATCATTTCTTTTACATTGGGTGGGTTTGGGTTATGGGCTTATAGCGAAGGCGTGAGAATGGGATTAAATAAGAATGAGACGTGGAGTTGGGAACAGATGTCTAAGTAAAATCAGAGATGCTAGGTTTGAGAGTGAGTTCGTGGCAAAACAATTTTGGATCAGAGGTGGATACTGCGGTGCTCGCAAGTGGTGGAGGTGCTTTTGGGAAAATCAAAGAAAGCCATGACCATTTCATATGAAGAGTAGGAAGAGATCGATACGAGAGAACTGGGTGCCATACGTCTTTGTTTGGCAGATGATGTTATTCAGCATTATTCTTGGAGAAGACAACGATCTAGGTTTGTGGACAAGTTGGAAAGCTTGTATATGGCGAAATCTTTGACGAACGTGATCTTCTTGAAAAGACAATTGCACAGTTTGCGCATGAAGGAAGGTACAAAAATAGTTGATCATTTAAATAATACTTTTAATACTCTTTTGATTGATTGACTAACATGGGGTGAAATTCGGTCGAAGACAGGTGATTACATTATTGTGCTTTAGCTTTCAGTCACGGGATCACTTTGATTTTCCCTCTAATGGTTTAGTTCAAAGAAAGTATTGGTTGTTGATGACATTGGAGCTTTCATGAGGAAAAAAGGAATAAATCCAATCTAGAACCTCTACATATGAGGCGATGTTGGTCAGAGGAAGACCTAAAGAAGAGGACACGGTCAGAGGGATTTATCTCTGTCAAGAATAAGAGGAAACAGACACAAGTGTTGGTTTTGTGGAAACCTGAAAGGATTTTAGAGTGACAAAGCCTCAAAGAACCCTCAAAAGAATAAAAGGAATTAAATACAACTTCAAGCTTGAGTTTAGCAACAAATTGGTATAGTTGATGAAGTTTAACAATTGGTATTGTTTCGTTATGATAACCTGTGGTTATTATTAGATTACTTCAAATCCTGCGACGTGTCTTCATAAACTTATTTCAAATCCTCAGATTGATGGAATTGTTTACATGGGAAATCATATATCATGTAAAGTTGTGTGGGAATTGGTAGCATTCAAATTTAAATGTTTGATGGATCTGTTAAAATACTAATTGATGTGAGACATGTACCTGAGCTTGGGAAGAACCTAATTTATTTGGGAGTCTTATATACTGTAGGATATAAAAGTATTGTTCAGGTGGAGTTATGGTACGAGAATCCTACTGGTTATGAAGGCAAAGAAGGTTGGAAACATGTCTCTATTAGAAAGAAGAACCGAGTCAACTCATGCGACATCTATATCTGAGAATGAAAGTGATTATTTATTTGTGGCATCATTGATTGGGTCATATGAGCGAAGGAGGATTTAAGGTATTATCTGATTGCAAGTTTCTTCCTAGTCTAAAAGTCTTTAAAGTTATATTTCTGCAAACATTTTATTTATGGAAAACATAATAGGTAGAAGTTTAAAACCGGAAGACACACCAATGAAGAAATCCTTGATTATATCCATTGCGTGTTAAGGACCATCCCCTACATTTTTGTATGGAGGATCATCATATTCTGTTACTTTTATAGATGATTTCTCTAGGAAGGTGTGGATCTATGTTAAAGAGTAAGGCTGATATATTTACAATTTTCAAGCAGTTTAAAGCTTTAGTGGAAAAGAACACTAGTAGATCCATTAAATATCTAAGAACTGATAATGGTGGTTAATTTATATCATGGAATTTGAGAATGTACAAGGGAGTTTGGGATTGATACAGGCATAAGCGCACCTATGCCTCTCAAACAAAGCAGTTGAATGCATGAATAGGACTCTTCTAGAGAGAGAAGGAGTATGCTTAGTAATGCCAACTTGCAATGGGAATTGTGGGAAGAAGAAGTAACTACATTTTGTTATCTGGTGAATCAATCACCGTCAACAACAATATAGTGCAATATTCTTGAAGAGGTATGGATAGGTCACCATTATGATTATTGAAATTACCTAGGTATCAGCGATTAGGTTGAAACTCGTTCAACTATAGATGGGAGTGAACATGAACAATTTTCTGTAGATGTTCATGAAGAGGTTCTTGCGGAGGAAAACATGGATGATGATGAAAATCAAAAGATTGTGGATGAGCCACAAATTCCCTAAGGAGGTCTACATGGGTGGAAGTTCCTCAAAGAAAGTATGATGATTTTGTTTTCATGGGTTTCTTTAAATACCAATGATGATGAACCTTTGTGCTATCAGGAAGATGTGGAGGGTTCTAATAGTGAAAATGGAAAGAAGTAATGAATGATGAAATGAATGCTTTGTGAAGAATGCACCACATGGGACTTGGTAGAACTTCCAAGGGACATGAAAATATAGGTTGCAAGTGGGTCTGCAATCTGAAGAAGGGTGTTGATGATGGAGTAGAGATGTACAAAAGCAAAATTTGGTTGTGAAAGGATTCTCATAAAGAAGTATTAATTTCATGATATTTTTACAAGTTCTTAAGATTGTTTTCAATTCAAATTGTGTTAGTATTGGTTCGTCCTTGATTTGAATTTGGATCAATGAATGTTAATACTTCTCTTACATGGGAATTTGGATGAGGTACATGGAACAACACAGAGGGTTCATTCGAGTGCAACAAAATTTGTTTCGGGGCTCAATCATTGGATGGTGCGAGGCGGTGTGATGGTACAAGAGAATTTGAATCTTTCATGATGACTAAATTATACAAGGTGGTATGATCGTTTTGTTTGCCAAAGAGTGAATAATGGTATTCATTATCTGGTATTGTTATATTCTTTAGCAGGAAAATGGTGAGATCAGGGTTAAGAGTTCAAGGTATTTGGAATGGTTAGATCATGAGATCTGAGGGCAACAAGAAATGATTTTGGAATGGAATGTCCGAGACAGAGGAATGAGGTGAGATTTGGTTGTCACAATATGATGGTGAGAAGAAAGTAGCAGGGTTTGTTGTGAGGCAGTTGAGAAACCGGGTTTGTACCTTTTGGCGCTGTTTTAAGATGATGTGGATTTGTCCTAGTACAAGAAGAAAAATGAACATATGTCTCAAATAACGTATGCTAATGCAGTAGGAAGATTAATGTATCGATAGTTGGTACAAGACGGAACATTTCACACATGCAGTTGGAGTTGTCGTGAATATATGGAAAAGAAAATCTAGATGCAAAAGGGCAACAATTAAACAGTGCTTTGGTGTTGAAGGCACAATTACTGTATCACCTGTAACAGTGGTTGTGATTTAGTCCGTGGATATGTTGATTCTAATTTGCAGGTGATTTGGATACGATGAGATCAACAGGATATGTCTTTCGTGCATGTGTGGACCTATTAAATTTGGATGTCAAGCTTCTAAAACTGTTGCTTATCCCTCTGAAACAAAGCCTATAGCTACTTCATGCTAGAGAAGGCGGTTGGTTACAGGGTTTGTTGGTGAGTTTGGAAGGAATCTGGAGACAAAGAAGCTATTTTATGATGAACAAAGTAAAACTATTTGATAGTCAAAGTGCTATTCACTTACAGTTAAATATCCATCCACTTCCGCAGTAAAACTAACATATTCTAATAAAATATTATTTTGTAGGCATTGATGAAAGGTGAGTTTCCTTAGAAAAAAGTTCATACAAAGAGAAGTGCACAAACATGTTCACAAAACAAGTACTATTAGAGAAGCTTCGATGGTGTTTAGCTTCTCTTGGCTTGCAGAAGAGGTGATGAATAAATTGAGCATCATAGATGAGGTAGAATTGTTGTCAAGGTGGAGATTGTTGAATATGCATCCAATTTCTAAATTTGGTGGATATGGAATTTCATGGATCCTATTTTAGGTAGTTTGTTAAGCCAAATCTACCAATTTGGTATGTGCCTTTTAAGTCTGATAAACAACTTTGTAACCAAATGAAGTTTGTTCCATATTGATGTAAGTCCATATAGAGGCATGGTCGAATGAGAGGAGGTGGATTTGAGTGTAAGGCCGAATGGTTGTGTGTACCATGAACTTGGTGGTTGTTGTATTCATTTCCCTTGAACAATAATCAAATACCAATTATCATTGCTTAAGTTTCCCCTTACAGAAAGACTTCCACGTAAATCTACGTGTTATGTTTACCACTGATAAAATCTCTATATTATATTTGTGAATGTGATGCTATTATTTTCTCTTCATATGGTGAATTGATACTTGTTCATTCCATGGTAACAAGTCTAGCAGTACAAAAGTTACATGGTAAAATCAGGGTTTCGGATTTCCATCCAAATAACCAACTCAAAATTATAAAATAAACACCACAAATGGGGTGTTTTAACAAGAGTTTAGCCCAATGATATCGATTGCATACATATAATTATCACACCGTTGTTGAAAGCTGTGGAAGCCGACCGTCTTTGAATAGAGGAATGGTAATTGGCTACTAATTCCCTCCATGTAATTGAACCACCAGTCCCCAACTATTAATCAATCTTGAATGGTAATTGAGTTTTAAAGTCAGCACGAGCAAGTCAATACACATATATGTAGTGGAAGGCCTCAAATTGTATAGTAATATATCGTTTTAATATATCAGCAGTGGAAGACCTGAAGTTGTGTAATAATAAGTTAGTAAACATGCGTACACGTGGGACTTTCTTAAGGTAAAGAGAATGCATCGCAATTATTTAGAATGATTTTACTTTAATAATAAACATTCATATAAGTAAAGATAAAGGAACCCGAATTCTTTGTGTTTTAAATATTGGTATATAAGATCAAAAGCGTTTTAAATATTGGTATATAAGATCAAAATACTTAAATAAAGTAAGAGCATGTAAAAAAATCTTTATCATGTTGAGATTGAGTTTTTTGAGATTGAGTTAATCTTTAATTTTGTTTTTTAACCTATTTTCATTATTGTAATATCAACCATGTTATATATCCGCTCAAACACATGAATCAAGATGAAATAATTATGTGTGTTATGGATGATATAATAGAATGGCGAGTAGTCAAGATGAATTAGATGAAAATTGAACTATGTGTTATGGATGATATAATATAATGGTGAGTAATCAAGATGAATTAAATGAAAATTGAACTATGTGTTATGAAGGATATAATAGAATGGTGAGTTCCACTCCAAATCTTTAAAATAATGTGCATATATGATGAGTTCATTATAGCAATTTGATAGGTTGTGAATCGTAGAAAATAATATCACTATTTCTTTTATTAAAATATGTTGTGTATGAAAGATATAATAGAATGGTGAGCTCCACTCCAAATATTTAGAATAATGTGCATATACGATGAGTTCACTATAGCAATTCGGTAGGTTGTGAATTGTAGAAAAAAATATCACTTCATAACATTAAGTTTGTTGTGTGTCCATGCGGCACTGTTTGTTTAGATATTAACATGATGAGGGTTTTGTTGTATGTTTTGACCCATGCTGACTTAACAGTCTTGTTGAATTCTTTGATTAAAGATTGATACCGTGTCAGGAACAGCTCCACGAGCATGCTTGAGATCCAGAGCCCCAAAAGGTTAAGTTGTAATTTTCATGTCAGGATGAGGTGCCTCGTGTTTGTTGGAGTCAGGAGGATCGTCTCTGGGCACTCAGGAAAATCAAAATGGAGCTTGGTCTTCATGATACGCTCCATTGTTCTTTTGCTTTGTTGTTTTAGATTTGGATGGGTCTAGCTGGTTCAGTTGTATTTGTCTTTAGGAGCTTAGACTGGTCTCTTTTTGAACAATTTATGTATATGGTTAGTTGGGTCTGTAAGATGTTTGGTCGCATTGTCTATGATGGCAAGGGTTTTGGATTTTGTTTTGGCATACCCTCATCAGACATGCAATCCTGGTTTGGCTATTATTTGAAATTAGATTTCTGACATTTGGGTTTTGTTTGATAGAGTTTGGTGTCCTTTTGGAAGATTGTTAACTTTTGTATTTTATTGTCCATATATTAGAAATATGGACTCTAATTTTAGTTTAAAAGAACAATATTTTGTTTAATATTATAAGAGTATATTTTAATTTATTAAGGTATGAGTTAATGAGAAATAAATAAGTTACATGAAGTGTAATAAATAATTAATAAATTTATGATGAGAGAGAAACAAGTTAAGTTTGTGTAATTTGATGATTAATAAATTGAATTCACTATGAATATATTTATATATTGAACAAATGTATTTATATACTCAAATCAATGATTACATTTTGTAATTTAAATTGGAGAATTTATATATTTAAATTCGATGAAGATACATTTTATGAGTAAGTGGAACATTTATATATTCATTTCAATGAATGTATTTTGTAATTAAAATTGGACCCTTACATTCAATACTTTATCTCTTTCTTTTAAAATTTCAAATTGCCATTATCTGAACAATTTTTTCACATGGTAACTAAGTTAAATTTAGTTATTTAGTGGTGGGTTAGTTTGGTGGTTGAGTACTTTTTCGAACTTCATAAAATTAGGGTAATCCCTAGGATAACTTTGTTGTGTCTCACTCATGAATGCATTTTGTAATTTAAATTGGAGCATTTATATATTCAATTCAATGAATGTATTTTGTAATTAAAATTGGACCATACATTTCAATACTTTTATCCTCTTTTCTTTAAAATTTCAAAATTGCCATTATGCAAACAATTTTTTTCACATTGTAGCTAAGTTAGAATTTAGTTATTTAGGTGGGTTAGTTTGAGTGGTTGAGTACTTTGAGCTTCATAAAAGAGGTCTGGGGTCAATCCCCTAGGATAACTGTGTTGTGTGTCTCACTCAATATACCTAATGTGTCAAGTGTTTTAATGAATGTGCTAACATGTTTTCTTTGGAAAAAATTAACTTTAACATGTCTTCCTTGGAAAAAAATGAATATTGAAGAAGAAAGGAGACTTTTTTAATGATTTTCCTATAATAATAAACTTATTTAGACTTTTATGTTATTTTATTTCAATTTGATGACTCAACTCACAAATTTATTAGCTTGAGGTATAAGGTGTTGAATCATATCCTCACATGTGATGTTTAAAGACTGTCATTGCCATGTTTTTGTACTTAGAGGTGACATAATTTAGCTTTATATAAATGAATTGTACTTCTAATTAAATGTCAAAATGTGATAATCTAACACATATTTAATAAGTCCACTTCCATAAACATGTTTCTATGCATTCATGAAATTTCTAGAGAGATAATCATCAAGGAAGTTAGTGTTGTAAGAGGGTTTTTTATTTAATCTTTTGCATTCTATATCTCATATGATCTTCTTTAGAAACATATTTCTATGTATTCCTGAAATTTCCACTAAGAGAATCATCAAGGAAGTTAGTGTTGCAAGAGAGTTTTTTATTTAGAGGGTTTTTCTTGGTGTGATATTTTTCATTATTAACTATATTGAGAAATTTATAATCTCTTTGTTTTGAGTTTACACCTATATATCCTTGTAGTATATAATTCAAGTCCAATCTATACATGTTATAATTTGCCTAAATACTTAAATTGTCACCTTTCAATTTCTATGGAGAAAAGGAGTTCTTAAGATCTTGATATTGTTTTGTTATGGTTTTAAGCACGTAATGATATAATTATGTTAGAAATGAACTATGGAAGGATGCAATTCAAGATTTTCTTGGTTGTAGGTGTTCATTCTCATATTGATGTTATTAAGTTTTAGGAAAGGTGATAATAGATTCTTGATTGTAGATGTTTCATTCTTTGTATTGATCTTGTTAGATTATCTTTTTTTTTTTTGTAAGTTAGGTGGTACCTTTCTATTTTCTATTTATATATGCAGGACATGCTACATTAAAATATTTATACTTTGGCCTCAACCTGCCCGTAGGAAACCAGGTCTGTTGGCCGTCTAAGTACTTTGAATGCTTGCCAAAATTGAAATTGTCTCTTTATCCTATATAGCGCATTAACTAGCTGTCCTACTGCTTCACCATGTTCAAGCTGATAACATAAAATAAGTTCTAGCTTATAACATAACATAAGATGCCATACTTCCAAA